>CM068367.1:266651539-266865932 GCA_034769895.1 Magicicada septendecula
CATCGACTTCCATCATCAGTGAAAATCGAGTGCGATAACGTGAGGTGGTATACGTTAGTGACCATAGTGCTGTGGTTAAGGCTGAAGCAGTAAGTAGAAAGAAGTAGTTTCTATGGTAATATTTCATTTCGAAAATGATTTTAAATATAAATCTTAGAACATGGAACTCATGTATGGTTCTCCATACCGATATTTGATTTGACCATACTTCGGTACATTTTTGCGTAGTATGACATTCAGTAGACTACACTTTTCGTGGTGGGTCTTCGAATAGCGTAGAGTCGAACTGCCTTGGTGAACACATCTATACATACAAGTATGTGCTTTGTACCCCCGTGAATAGCTCTCGGAAATGGGCCCAGGAAGTCTACTGCTACTAATTCTCCCTTTTCCTGTGTCTTGATATTTTGTATATCTACGTATGTGTGAAGAGTCAGATGTCGTGCTGTTTGACATTCGTTGCATCCTTTTAAGATTGCTTTTATTCTTCTAAACATATTATTTAAAATGAAGTCTTCCTACAAAGCTATATGACATTTTAAAGCAGACGGATGTGCTAAACTTTCATGACATGGTATAGTTAGTGTTTTTAGCATCTCTGGTGATAGCACTATTTTCCAATCATAATTGACGAGTTTGTACAATATACTATTTTTTATCGTATATCTACTAGATAGTGTTGATAACTTCATGTGACTTATTTGAAGATCTTTATTTTGTTCATTTGCTATATTATTTAGCAAATACTTAACTCTTTCATCTGTTTGATATGTAATATTTAATATCTTAACATCGTTACAATTATTTATACTACTTATTGTTCCCCCTTGTGTAGGACAATAGGCATTTGACAACATTCTTTCCTGTTGTGTATTGTTTGGGGTGGCGCGCAACTCATGTGTGACCAGGTCTTTTAACAAGCCTGTCCGTACCGGTATTTTGTTTGTGTGCGGGTCGTTTTTAAAACCTGTCTGAGCTGGCGTTTGGCTTCTCTGCTGCAGTCATTCATTTTTCTTCTCAATTGTCGTGCTACGCTCACCCCCTCTCTCTTTGGATGTTGACGGGCGTGTCGATTGTTGCACAATTTTATTTTCATAATTGTTTTTATTATTATTATGATTATTATTTGTATTAATATTATGTACATTTGCATTGTACGGTTTTAATTGTTTTTTCGACGTACCTGGATGTGAGTACGCTCCTTTATTGGGAGTTGGGTTACCTTTTTCAAAGGGTTGTTTATATTCTTTCCAATTATCTTCTTTCTTCGCGAACTGCGTCGATTTTTGTTGTATTGGATTTTGTGTAGAGTACTGCTGCTGCTGCGGCTGGTTATCTCTTCTTTCGTATTCTTTATTAACAAACTGTGATCATTGCGTTACAAGAATAAGAAGTTCCTCAATGGTTTTAACTCCTTGGGTATATACGGCTAGTCTAATGTGTCTGTCAAAATGGTAGCTTAATTTTAATACTAATTTGTGCTCCGTGAAACTTGGTCTAAGATGCTTACACCGTTCGACGAGTTGTATGATGTAGTCTTCCATGGAACGTTTGCTGTTGACGTAATACCGCCCATACTCCAGCTGGTCTCGTACCTCTCTCTGGGTATGTATATTCCAGTATCGATTTTCGAAGGATGTCTTGAACTGTTCATAAGTTTCTGTTTGGTCCCGAACAATCGTATACCATTTGGATGCTGTTTCCTGGAAATGTCGACTTACAAATTCTATACGGTCTCTGTCGTTTAGGTTGCTTCCTATTGTTGCCATTTCTCGTTCACACTTATGTAAAAATTCTATGGGGTTCTCCCATTTATTACCTTTAAAACTGATCTTCTCTCGATCGTCTACTTTTGCAGCACACATCATTATAGCACTGGGTCGTCTCTTGACTTCTGCTCGTAGTTTTTCTACCTCCTCTTGTAGTCCATCTTTCATGTTGTTAATTTCCATGGAGTGGTGCGTAGTTTTTCTCGTGACCTCCTCCACAGCTATTTCTACTGTCTCGGTCCTCACAGTGAGTTCCTTTGTTCTATTAATGTTGTCCAGGATGCGCTCATTTACGTCTTTGTGTCTGAGGTCTTGCTCCTGTTTTGTTATTTTAAATTTCTCATTCCACTGTTCAGCCAGTTGTCGAATGTCTTCTTTAGTTTCACGAGTTGTATATTCACGCTGTTCTTTAAATTTACTATCAATCTTTACAGCTTGTTCATTAAGTGACTGTTGCACTCGCTGTTCGACTGCTTCAACGCGTGCAGTAAGCTCTGTTTTCAAAGAATTACTGACGAGTTCTATATTACTTTCTAACTGAGTTTTCACTTCTTCAATAGTAATTTCTAATCGATTACGACTATCTTCTATTTGAGTATCTAATCTCGTATTACTATCTTCTAATCTTACTAATTTATTTTCTACTTTTTCTAATTCTTCATTGCTACTCTCTAATTGAGTTTTTAGTTCTGCACTACTACTCTCTAATTGAGTTTTTAGTTCTGCACTGCTACTTTCGAATTTACTTTCTAATTTTTCACTATTCGTTTTCAACTCTTCTTGAAGTCGTTTAAACATTGTTTCGAAGTCCATTGTTGGTTGCTTCGCCATTGTTGTAGACTACGGTGTCCTAACTGATTCGTTATATGAATTATATTTTTAATTATTGGTCAACCGTGACTCTATATTTCTTTATTTAAATTATATTTTATTTATCAGTATTAATTTCACAACTCTTTTTCTCTCTGTACTTAATTTAACAATTTGTAATATTATTTATTACATAAATTGACTATTAATTCTTTCTACAATATTTTCGGTAATTATTTATTAGATTTTATTTATTACCAGGGCGCCATTTACTTGTAATGATAATTAACATTTATTTTGCAACACGTTATTTTTTCTACGTGTCGGGCCACACCGTTGGGGACGCCAATTTCTTTACAACGTTATTTTTAGACACTTACTTTACACATATGCTCTTACTCATTTGTGCCCACTTACCCACGTCTCGGAAATACACTCTTCTTCCGCAGTATTTACCTTGACGTTCCCCGGCTGGGTCGCAGGCTTTGGTCGTTGATTGAGTGTGGATAAGCACGTGAATAACGTTATAAATTTTAATACAAGTAAAGAGTACAGAGGATTTAGTACTGGTTGTGAAATTAGTACGACTGTTTTAATGAAATCATATTCATTTGATTTATTCTTTAAAAATTCAAATTATCATGTTATTAATTGTTTAGTGTGGGTTGATTATTATTTGATCCCTTATATTCAATCTGAATATAATGCAATTATAACGTCTTTAAATCTTATTTCTTATATTTCTAAGACATAGTATACACATACAGAAATCATATATGACCTGAAATATTACACAGACATATAATATATAACACATATAATTATTATTAAAACGTGATTAATACGTATAAAATTCCATATTCATCTTTTCTTCGCAAGTGTGGTTCTCAATATATACCACTTAATGAAAACTTTTAATTACTTACACATTTATTAAAATATTAATAGAGAACATTTATTACTTTAATTTATTCTATTATTTAATGTCTCAATTAATTAACAATCTTCTAATTACGTAACTCTCATATTTGAAATTACTCATCTAATCAATTACAAAATGTAATAAAAATATGGTTCTTCCTTGACCATTTATTTATGAGATTACTACAGTTATATTCTCTATTCTCAATTATATTTTGAACAATTATTTATTCATTATGCAAACTAAAAAATATATTACTTTCTTTGTAAACTTGTATATGGAAACTAGAGCTTTTCCGATAGACCTCAGGGTCATTTATAATATTAAATAAATGTCTGACTTCACCTGCATTTTTCTGCAACCATTTAACTTTGTTGTTACCGTCATCTGGACTCTCGAGTTTGTTGATCCTCTTCGGTATCACCTTCTCTGTCTCTGCGTCGTTGAATTCCTCGCTCCGTCTCCTGGATGCTGAGTTCTGACGTGGACCTCTAGTCGTGATGATGTACGGCTGGATGTAGCTGCATGTGCTGTCCCTGCGTCCTCTCGTCTTCTTGTTCTAGTTCCTCTCCTCTTCTTATCTTGTCCCTCGTAGATAGAAGTTCTATGTAGACTTCTCGAATTTCATCGTAGTTACAACTCTCGTAGATTCATTAATATAGTCTTTTTAAAATCACTCGTGTTCATTAATACTTGCACCGACGTAATGCCAGTTCCATTGCACTTCAGTTTATTGAATACCGTTTAAAACATTACTAAAACTTTGTAAAATTTACGGTATCGACATGCGTGGATTCCGCGTACTATCTGAGTTTGATCTGGAAAAAGTCTGAGAAAGAGTGTGTCGCTCGCTGGGGTTTTATACTGCTGCCGTCGTTGAAATTCCTGTTGGAAACTGTTTTGACAACATTGAACAGGTCGGCGCGTCGGTTTAATCGTTACTTTCAACCTACGCGTCTTTCTATGAAGCGCACACTTTTTTATAAATATTATTTCACCAATAGTTCGGTATAATATTAAACTTTGTTTATGCAAATTATGCATGTTACGCTGTGTAAATTATGGCAGTTATGGCAAAATTTCACACGGTGTCTGAACGGTTTCCACGATTAATGACCACTTAACGCCAAACTGAAGCGCCAGGCGTCAGCTATGTTTTTACATATGTCGCTGATTCGTGCGACTTCTGGTTCACGTTCAGTACTTAAAAAACTGTGTAAAATCTTCCACCCTCGTTTGCATAATTCAACCTGTCTATCGTTTACACATGTACACATACACACACACACGCAGACTGATACACAGGCGGCCGCATGTCGTTCTGACGTCACCTCTGCCGGTCAGCGCGAGTCAATTTCTCCCCTTCGTTACGTTTAAAAACCAACTAAGCTATGTGATTCCATATGCATGCTTACTTACAATATTTAATTTATTTAAAATTAAATACTACGTTGATTTCTTACATTATTTCTTATATCTAACGTATATTTATTACATTATTTTTATTAAATACATTTTATATATTCCATACGTGCTTTCGTATGTTATCATACCTCCGTCAGGGGTTGATACATATACTTATGCTAAACGTATCGTTGCATAAATTCCCCTGCTGGGTAAAATATTACTTAGTATTTCTTTACTCAGAAATTATTTATTTTATTATTTATTACAACTCACAGTTAGTGGTTATAAGGGTTCTTAAATTTTTTTTCACTCTTTCCCTGGGTGGATTACGTCCCTCCCATGGATTTATAAGTTGACTTTTTATTTATTCATCCATAGAATTTACGGAATGCTGATGCATGGTACTTTGCAATAATCTTGCTTCTTGTCGGATCGTAGACGATAAATGTGTGTCGTCCTTTCCTTCTTTGTAATAAGTAGGGTCCCTCGTACAGTCTGAATAGTTTCTTTGCTGTATTGTCGATTCGTTTTCCCACTGGATTACTTCTTAGTAGCACACTCTCTCCTTCATGGAATGTGATGAGTTTGTGCGTTCTGTTGAACCTCTCGATCCTCTTTTCTCCAAGTTTTTCCATCCTCTTCTTCGCATTGTCGTACTTTTGACTCAATGGAATTTGTATATTTTGGTTTGGAGGTTTGTCAATGTTTCTCAACCAGAATCTATTGGGTTTTTTATTTGTTTCCAGTTCCACCGGTGTATATCCCGTAGCTTCACTGTATGTAGCATTTACAGCTTGTTCAAAAAATGATATGTACTCTGCCCATCGGTTATGTTGTTCATTACAGTAGATGCGTAAATGGTTTCCTAACTCTTTATTTACCCTTTCAGCAAGGTTTCCTTGTGGATGTCTTATTGACGTTAACACTGGTTGTATGCCGTGCTGAGTTAGCGTTTGTGCCCATGCTTTATTTTGAAATTGTTTACCTTGGTCACTCAATACCTTTTACTTCCATGTTCCTTAAGGAAATGGAAGTATGGTGGTGGCAAAAAAATCGTGTTCGAGATTATTGCAGATTCTGATTGTACTACACTCAAAACATGAAAAAAGTCGTTTTTCGAAAAGTGTCTGCGTGTCTGTGTGTCTGTCTGTCTATCTATCTGTAGATTTTTTTTTTGGCAAACGATAACAGCCGCAAATTCAAACAGAATCAAATAATTTTTTGCATACAGCCCTCATTTGTAGAGTACTCACGACCTATTGTTTTTGGTGAAGATCGGTTAAAGGAAAGGGGTAGTTTACCAGCAACGTTTTATGTTTTAACAAGGGTATTTTCTATGGCAAACGATAACAGCCGCAAATTCAAACAGAATCAAAAGATTATTTGCATACAGCCCTGATTTGTAGAGTACTCAAGAACTATAGTTTTTGGTGAATATCGGTTAAGGGGAAGGGGTAGTTTACCTACAACGTTTTTTTATCAAGGGTAATTTTCTATGGCAAACAATAACAGCCGCAAATTCAAACAGAATCAAATAAATTTGCATACGTCCCTGAATTGTAGAGATCTCAAGGACTTTTGATTTTGGTGAAGATCGGTTAAGGGGAAGGGGTAGTTTACCTACAACCTTTTACGTTTTAACAACAGTAAAGTACTTGAAAATTCATTTAAACTTTTTCAAACAATGGTAATTGTTAAAAATAAAATAATTTTGTTGCCAGGCAATAAAATTATAATTTTTTCATTTTAGTGTAAATCATGTATGAGTGAAAATATATCGTTCGTGGCAGGCAAGCATATCTCAATTATCTAATGCTTACGTTTCAATTTTATTATTATGATTACTGCAATAAAAAGGCAGGGAAGGCACACACACACACACACACACACACAAAATTCGCGTTATTTCTGGCTTCACTTATGTTTATTTTCTTACATTTGCACGCTTTTTAAATGGAAAGTGCCGAAACCCACACCAACATAACGCGTGCAAGCCTAAAAAGTGCCCAGCGTGGATAGCGATTTGCTTCCTGTGGATCGCTGGGCAGTGTAACTGCACGTGTTTACAGAGGAACGATTCATAGACAGACTTTTCGTCTTTAGGGAATGAACCCTCTGCAAGATGCTGAGGCTCCATGAGTGACTTCGGAGCGCTCCTTCTTTTCCGCGTGTTTGTTCTGTGAAACGTACACTGTAGATTCGCAGCTTTACTCTAAGCAACGCTCAATAGGAAATGTTGAAAATTTTTGTCCACGGTGTACCCTCATACACACTAAACCTGCTCTGATGTTTTAATTACGGACATCATAATACTAAAACTTTGAAAACTTGAGCACTACTTAATGGAGATCAAACATTAACTTATACAAGCCATTGATTTTATGCATATTTTTTATATATATGTGTGCAACGTTATCGGCAACAAAGAAATATTTTTTGTTAAAATTCCTTCCCGGGATGTTTGGCCGTAGTCCAATGTTTCTACAAAACCAGACGTTTCGGCAATGCCATCGACTTCCATCATCAGTGAAAATCGAGTGCGATAACGTGAGGTGGTATACGTTAGTGACCACAGTGCTGTGGTTAAGGCTGAAGCAGTAAGTAGAAAGAAGTAGTTTCTATGGTAATATTTCATTTCGAAAATGATTTTAAATATAAATCTTAGAACATGGAACTCATGTATGGTTCTCCATACCGATATTTGATTTGACCATACTTCGGTACATTTTTGCGTAGTATGACATTCAGTAGACTACACTTTTCGTGGTGGGTCTTCGAATAGCGTAGAGTCGAACTGCCTTGGTGAACACATCTATACATACAAGTATGTGCTTTGTACCCCCGTGAATAGCTCTCGGAAATGGGCCCAGGAAGTCTACTGCTACTAATTCTCCCTTTTCCTGTGTCTTGATATTTTGTATATCTACGTATGTGTGAAGAGTCAGATGTCGTGCTGTTTGACATTCGTTGCATCCTTTTAAGATTGCTTTTATTCTTCTAAACATATTATTTAAAATGAAGTCTTCCTACAAAGCTATATGACATTTTAAAGCAGACGGATGTGCTAAACTTTCATGACATGGTATAGTTAGTGTTTTTAGCATCTCTGGTGATAGCACTATTTTCCAATCATAATTGACGAGTTTGTACAATATACTATTTTTTATCGTATATCTACTAGATAGTGTTGATAACTTCATGTGACTTATTTGAAGATCTTTATTTTGTTCATTTGCTATATTATTTAGCAAATACTTAACTCTTTCATCTGTTTGATATGTAATATTTAATATCTTAACATCGTTACAATTATTTATACTACTTATTGTTCCCCCTTGTGTAGGACAATAGGCATTTGACAACATTCTTTCCTGTTGTGTATTGTTTGGGGTGGCGCGCAACTCATGTGTGACCAGGTCTTTTAACAAGCCTGTCCGTACCGGTATTTTGTTTGTGTGCGGGTCGTTTTTAAAACCTGTCTGAGCTGGCGTTTGGCTTCTCTGCTGCAGTCATTCATTTTTCTTCTCAATTGTCGTGCTACGCTCACCCCCTCTCTCTTTGGATGTTGACGGGCGTGTCGATTGTTGCACAATTTTATTTTCATAATTGTTTTTATTATTATTATGATTATTATTTGTATTAATATTATGTACATTTGCATTGTACGGTTTTAATTGTTTTTTCGACGTACCTGGATGTGAGTACGCTCCTTTATTGGGAGTTGGGTTACCTTTTTCAAAGGGTTGTTTATATTCTTTCCAATTATCTTCTTTCTTCGCGAACTGCGTCGATTTTTGTTGTATTGGATTTTGTGTAGAGTACTGCTGCTGCTGCGGCTGGTTATCTCTTCTTTCGTATTCTTTATTAACAAACTGTGATCATTGCGTTACAAGAATAAGAAGTTCCTCAATGGTTTTAACTCCTTGGGTATATACGGCTAGTCTAATGTGTCTGTCAAAATGGTAGCTTAATTTTAATACTAATTTGTGCTCCGTGAAACTTGGTCTAAGATGCTTACACCGTTCGACGAGTTGTATGATGTAGTCTTCCATGGAACGTTTGCTGTTGACGTAATACCGCCCATACTCCAGCTGGTCTCGTACCTCTCTCTGGGTATGTATATTCCAGTATCGATTTTCGAAGGATGTCTTGAACTGTTCATAAGTTTCTGTTTGGTCCCGAACAATCGTATACCATTTGGATGCTGTTTCCTGGAAATGTCGACTTACAAATTCTATACGGTCTCTGTCGTTTAGGTTGCTTCCTATTGTTGCCATTTCTCGTTCACACTTATGTAAAAATTCTATGGGGTTCTCCCATTTATTACCTTTAAAACTGATCTTCTCTCGATCGTCTACTTTTGCAGCACACATCATTATAGCACTGGGTCGTCTCTTGACTTCTGCTCGTAGTTTTTCTACCTCCTCTTGTAGTCCATCTTTCATGTTGTTAATTTCCATGGAGTGGTGCGTAGTTTTTCTCGTGACCTCCTCCACAGCTATTTCTACTGTCTCGGTCCTCACAGTGAGTTCCTTTGTTCTATTAATGTTGTCCAGGATGCGCTCATTTACGTCTTTGTGTCTGAGGTCTTGCTCCTGTTTTGTTATTTTAAATTTCTCATTCCACTGTTCAGCCAGTTGTCGAATGTCTTCTTTAGTTTCACGAGTTGTATATTCACGCTGTTCTTTAAATTTACTATCAATCTTTACAGCTTGTTCATTAAGTGACTGTTGCACTCGCTGTTCGACTGCTTCAACGCGTGCAGTAAGCTCTGTTTTCAAAGAATTACTGACGAGTTCTATATTACTTTCTAACTGAGTTTTCACTTCTTCAATAGTAATTTCTAATCGATTACGACTATCTTCTATTTGAGTATCTAATCTCGTATTACTATCTTCTAATCTTACTAATTTATTTTCTACTTTTTCTAATTCTTCATTGCTACTCTCTAATTGAGTTTTTAGTTCTGCACTACTACTCTCTAATTGAGTTTTTAGTTCTGCACTGCTACTTTCGAATTTACTTTCTAATTTTTCACTATTCGTTTTCAACTCTTCTTGAAGTCGTTTAAACATTGTTTCGAAGTCCATTGTTGGTTGCTTCGCCATTGTTGTAGACTACGGTGTCCTAACTGATTCGTTATATGAATTATATTTTTAATTATTGGTCAACCGTGACTCTATATTTCTTTATTTAAATTATATTTTATTTATCAGTATTAATTTCACAACTCTTTTTCTCTCTGTACTTAATTTAACAATTTGTAATATTATTTATTACATAAATTGACTATTAATTCTTTCTACAATATTTTCGGTAATTATTTATTAGATTTTATTTATTACCAGGGCGCCATTTACTTGTAATGATAATTAACATTTATTTTGCAACACGTTATTTTTTCTACGTGTCGGGCCACACCGTTGGGGACGCCAATTTCTTTACAACGTTATTTTTAGACACTTACTTTACACATATGCTCTTACTCATTTGTGCCCACTTACCCACGTCTCGGAAATACACTCTTCTTCCGCAGTATTTACCTTGACGTTCCCCGGCTGGGTCGCAGGCTTTGGTCGTTGATTGAGTGTGGATAAGCACGTGAATAACGTTATAAGTTTTAATACAAGTAAAGAGTACAGAGGATTTAGTACTGGTTGTGAAATTAGTACGACTGTTTTAATGAAATCATATTCATTTGATTTATTCTTTAAAAATTCAAATTATCATGTTATTAATTGTTTAGTGTGGGTTGATTATTTAAAACATTACTAAAACTTTGTAAAATTTACGGTATCGACATGCGTGGATTCCGCGTACTATCTGAGTTTGATCTGGAAAAAGTCTGAGAAAGAGTGTGTCGCTCGCTGGGGTTTTATACTGCTGCCGTCGTTGAAATTCCTGTTGGAAACTGTTTTGACAACATTGAACAGGTCGGCGCGTCGGTTTAATCGTTACTTTCAACCTACGCGTCTTTCTATGAAGCGCACACTTTTTTATAAATATTATTTCACCAATAGTTCGGTATAATATTAAACTTTGTTTATGCAAATTATGCATGTTACGCTGTGTAAATTATGGCAGTTATGGCAAAATTTCACACGGTGTCTAAACGGTTCTTACGATTAATGACCACTTAACGCCAAACTGAAGCGCCAGGCGTCAGCTATGTTTTTACATGTGTCGCTGTTTCGTGTGACTTCTGGTTCACGTTCAGTACTTAAAAAACTGTGTAAAATCTTCCACCCTCGTTTGCATAATTCAACCTGTCTGTCGTTTACACATGTACACATACACACACATACGCAGATTGATACACAGGCGGCCGCATGTCGTTCTGACGTCACCTCTGCCGGGCATCGCATGTCAATTTCTCCCCTTCGTTACGTTTAAAAACCAACTAAGCTATGTGATTCCATATGCATGCTTACTTACAATATTTAATTTATTTAAAATTAAATACTACGTTGATTTCTTACATTATTTCTTATATCTAACGTATATTTATTACATTATTTTTATTAAATACATTTTATATATTCCATACGTGCTTTCGTATGTTATCATACCTCAGTCAGGGGTTGATACATATACTTATGCTAAACGTATCGTTGCAATATATACATATATATATATATATGTATGTATTGTAACGTAACGAAAATATGGTCCCCCACGTTACATAAAAAGTTTATAATTTTCAAACTAAAATAAAAATAATAATTGTCCGTAATAATAAAAGGTCAGAAACAAAAAACCATTATTAAATGAATGAATAATCCCCCAATAAGAATACAAGGTAAGAGGAAAAATTAAGAATGTTTATAAATACAAACTTAAGTGTTCAGTGAAAAGGGTAAACGATAAACATTGACAAGTAATGTAAAACCTAACTTAGACAATTTTAGAATGATTGATGAATTAACTGAGAGGAGAATAATTAATTAGTGCATGACTTATTTTATAAAAATATACATGTTATTATGTTTTATCATGTTGTGTTATTATCATGATATTTATGTTGTTTTTTGTATGTAGCAAGTGAGGTAATTGTTTTAAGAGAATATCAATTAACTGATGTTAATTTCATTTTTATGTTATCAAATATATCATTATATAACTGGTGTTAAACTTTATATAATTAAATGTTTTGTATACATGTACTTATTTAGTATGCGGATTATAATTGTAAACTTGGCCAGAAGGGCAATAATTGTTAATGAGATACAAAAGGGTTTATTGTAATTACATCATAAACAAATGAAGGATTCTATAATAATGAAGGGAATAATAAATTAAAATCAGAATGAGATAAAAATGTAATGATAGGCCACAAACCAGTAACATTGTATAGGAAGTCAGGTCAGAAATGTTAGGTAACAAAATTTGTAAAAAAACACTAAGTAGAAGGTAATTGAATTAGGAGAAATCAATAATAATTGCTGATAGCAGATAAGTAAATTCAATTGAAATAAAATCTTAAAATGTAATAGTGCAATGATACCGAAAGGTAATATTTTGTAACAAGAAAATAGTACTTGTTAGAATAAGTAGATTAAGAGGAAACGACAGCAAAATGTATATAATTTAATAACAAACAATATGTAAAGGTATAATATGATATAAGGTAAATTTAGTAAGGGAGTATTTTAATAAGTGCAAGAACATTGTATGATTATGGTTCTAGGATTATAAATATTATCCAATAAGAGAAGACAGGCTGGTTGTTAAGGACGACAAAATGGAATAAAATTTGTTTATTCTATTATTGAATTGTTATCCATGAACGAGGACAGTTTAGTTTTGATGAACTTAGAAAAAATGATAAAATTAAATAAAATAAATTAATGAGTAAACAGAATTAAATAATAAATAACCAAAGGAAATTTCACTGACTTTTGACGGTCACATATAACAGAATACTATTAAGCCTATCAATCAAAAATTGACGAAAAACTAAGGGAAGAACTTTACCAATAAAACTCAGTATAATGAGTAATCCTTAAATTTAATTAATAGACCAATGAAGAGAAATAACTACCTGAATGAAATAAAATAATCCAGTATTCTAAAGAACGAAAGCAGAACTCAAAATTGTACTCGAACCTCACTTTCCAAGACTCGATAGAGAAAGCATATTTTGACACAAAATACAGTGAAACCCGTAGCCACAAGAACTGGACATTGGTGAACAATAAGGATTATAAATATTTCTGCGTCATCCCAGGACCAAGACATCAACTTTTATTTCGACCTTGGAGTGAAGACTGGCGAGGATTTATTCATCTGTATCTTGTCGTTGATCAACATATCGAAACGAGGTTAGCTGTGCACTGCCGTCACAAGTAACGATGTCGTCGGACGGTAAACTCCACTTATTTTAAATAATAATTAATAAGAAATTAGTAATAGATTGTAATACCTTGTAATCCTATTTTTGCATTTTCTGACCTTACTAATAGTTGAAAGAACCTTCGTACCCTGTGTTTTAGAAAAAAAAAAAATAATAATTAAAAGTACTATATAACCCTGAATTCGATAATTAATCGATTAATTCCAGTACGATCGACTTTTGTATCCTCGTAAAGGAAGAACCTTTGTTGTCAAAGAAAAAATATAAAATAAAGAATCATTTTTGAAATTGACGATTCCTTATCATTTGTATAATATTTAGTACATGTTGAACAAGTTGTAATTTATATAGAGAGTGTAACGTGGGAAGTATTGTGAGCGGAACTACTAACCTACAATACCCAGCTGACTGTGAACCACAGCGCTAGCTCGCGGACCGCTGTTGAATTACAAGAGAACGAGAAACAGATATAAGGAGTTACTCTCCGCTCTCAAAACGCGGACTAGGCTTGAATAAGAACCTTAGAATTACACAATATATCAACTGGTATTGAACGTTATTATTACAGAAAGTACTAAATTAATATAGAATATTTAGATATTCTTAATATTTGATTAAGATCCACCCCTTAAAAGATATTATTTCTTCACAAATAACCGGACATTGCGGTTCTTAAGAGAAACCACTTAACACTTAATAAATAATTTAAATCACAACAAAACATATAGTCCTTTAAGAGTGAGGAAGGGTTAATATAAATTGGCACTCACAACAGTGGGGCTTTAGAAGATATTGATACGGGAGAATCAGGGGTAATATAAATTGGCGCTCAACTTGTTAGGGCTTAAGTTAAGTAAAACGTTGATTCCATAACTATTACTTAATTTGAGCAGGCAAATATTAGAGACAAAAAATGCATACCAGAGGGGTTTCTAAAAGGATGGCGAAGGAACGAGAAACGGAAGAAGAAATAGAAATAGTCACGGATAGTGAAATGGAACAACAAATAAGCGGTAAAGAAGAAACTGAAATAGTTATAGACACAGAAAATGAGAAACAAGCGGGGGACAAAGCGGAAGCCAGCGGAGAACCAAATTGGCAAGAAATAATGAAATTTATGGCAGAACAATTTAGGAAACAGGAGGAAAACTCAAAGAAACAGCAGGAAAAATTCGACAAAATAAATTAGGAAAATAAGGAAAATTTTAGGAAACAGGAGAAAACTCAAAGAAAATAAATGAGGAAAACAAGGAAAATTTTAGGAAACAGGAGGAAACTTCAAAGAAACTTAATGAAAGGTTTGACAGGAATGATGAGGGTTTAAGACAAATGAAGGAAGAGATCCGACAAATAAATGAAGAGAATTTAAGGCGGATTAATGAAAGAATTAAATATCCATGTGACAATTAACCAAAAGGTGGACAAAAACAATGAAGAAAGGAAACAAGAAATAGCCGAAACAAATGAAAAATTAGAAAAAACCAACGAAACAGTGGTACAAGTCCGCGAGGAAATACAAAATAAAATAAACAACGTAAAAAATGAAAATAAACGATGGTTGAAGGACTCCAACAGGAGACTGTAGAAAGATGCGAGCAGATTAAACAAGAGGTACATCAAATGCGGGAGGAGAATAAGGAAGGAATAGCACAAGTACATACTGACATTGGTGAGCGAATGGAAAGAGTATATAATAACTTAAACAATGTCGAAAGCCAAGTAAGTACGAATAAAGAGAAGATCGAGGAAATCCGTCGACGAGAGATACAACTACAAGAAGAAGTGGATTCATGGCGGGATAGAACATGCCAAAATACTTATATCACCAACCACGATAACCGGGAGTTAATCAATTTTAGGAATTACAAACGTAACTCCATGGAGTTTCTGAAGAGGGTAGAAGAGATGATAGCAAGGACTAGAGAGACCCGGTGGAATGTTATCCGAGGAATGATCGATGAGATGTTTAAGGATACCCACGACAATTGGTGGACGGCAGTGCGTCCCGACATTCAAAATATAACAGATTTTAAAAAACAGTTTAGGGAGAAGTATTGGTCGAAGTCGACCCAAAATATGGTGAGAAATAATTTAAGCAATGGTCGGTATGAGGCAAACGTAGGACAATCTCCCACATCATAGTTTCTAGGCAAGGTGTGCATGACACGTAATCTGGAGCCCAGAATTCCCGAGGAGTGTTTGGTAATACAACTCTCATACCATTACAAGGAAGGGATAAAGAACGCCCGAATATATAGCCAGATTAAGACTATCCAAGCTATGGCTAACTTTTTAGAAAATTATGAGCATGGGGGACAGTATCAAAGGAACCGAATAATAAATACTAAATACAATAGATACAACGGCAGTGACCCCCAACAAAATCCAAACAGTAATAATAATCATCAAACAAACCAAAATGGTAACCAGAACAGAACCCATACTAACAACCCAAATAATAATCAACGGAATAATAATTATCGGGGTAATAACCATTATAATTATCGCGATAATCGGCATAATAGAGGAGACGGGGACAACCGACCCAACAACTACCGACACAACGTGAATTACATATACTCCCGACCTCAAGGTAATCAGAGACGGTACTACCCGAGGACACACACTAACCACAACTATTATAATCAGTCACAACGCGAGGACGACCACCAATACGGAGGAAATTGTAGACCGATGGACAACAATCCTGGGGACAGACAGGAACAACTACTGAACCAACCACAAAACTCACCAGAAAACAGGGAGGATGAGGGAAGCCCTCATTTAAACTAACAGAGGCAGTGAGAACTGAAGACCACCCATCACTGAACCAATCTCTTGGGGACCAACGACAAATAACCAGACGTACCACTGACCAGACTATAACAATCATCACCAACCATTATTTAAAAGATATCAGGGAGGACCTCTTAGAAGAGGAGGATATCCATGTACACAATAACAATAATGAAATTATATATATATATATATAATCGCTAAGCTAAATGGAATACAGTCGGCAGTTATGATAGATACGGGGTCCAACATCTCATTAATTGATAGTACCGAACTGGAGAGAATCCAACGAGAAAATCAAATACCTATACCCACTTTACCTGTGAATAATATAATAATAATCGGAGCTACTGGACGGCAAAATAAATCTGTTAAGAAGCAAGTATCGCTCGACCTCACAAATAAAAATGTGACGATACCAATAGGATTCCTAGTCGCAACGGGGTTACCGTTCAACGTACTAATTGGATGCGACATATTACGACAACATTCGGCAGTAATAGACCTGAGTAGAGGAATAGTGTCCTTAACATCTGAAGAAGGAGTGTGGACAGCGGAATTAGTGGACGCAGATAGAACCGTTCCAATCAATGACAAATGTCATGTCATGAAGAGCTATTTTTGTAAAAATAATAAACTGCCAGAAGTGATCAAATATGAAGACGACGATCAAGAACTATGTCATAGTAAGTTGGAAGAAATACGAGAGTTCCAAAGGGAAAAAACAGGTCAACAGATAAGTGAGGTACAGGCTGAAAAATTAATTGAAATATACAATACATATAAACATATCTTTTCCAACGCTCCCGGTAAAGTTAAGGGTTACCAATGTGAAATCAATTTCAAAGAACCAGTAGACTTTCGCAGAAAATCCTACCCGATAGCTTATTCAATCAAAAACGAAGTTCGAGAGGAGATAAATCGTATGATAAAGGATGACATCATAGAATATAGTCAATCACCATATACCAGCCCCATAGTGGCGATTCCCAAAAAGAATGGGAAAGTAAGAATTTGCCTGGACGCTAGGGAGATAAACAAAATGATTATAAACGATAGAACGTCCCCTGGCGACATTGAAGAAATTCTGAAAAACTTTCACGGTACCAAATACATTAGTACCTGGGATACTGTATGCGGATACTAGCAGGTGGAATTGCACCCAAATAGTAGGAAATATATGGCGTTCCTTTTCGACGGAAGGAACTACCAGTTTAAAAGATTACCTTTCGGATTGATTAATTCAGTCGCAATATTCGTAAAATGTATGGACCAGATATTGGGACAAGAAACTCTGCAATTCACCACAGTATACGTAGACGATTTACTGATAACCTCTTCTAATTGGGATGAACACTGCACAAGGGTGGAACAAGTACTGAGGATAATGTCAGAGAATAATGTAACACTTAAACTAAACAAATCAAAATTTATTGCTAACAAAGTAAAGTTTTTAGGTTTTAATTTAACAGAGATGGATATATCACCATCACAAGAGAAGGTAGAAACAATTCAACAGTTCCCTACTCCAAAAAACAGAAAATAGTTACAATCTTTCCTCGGAATTTGTAACTATTATCGCAAGTTCCAAGATAATTATTCAGAAATAACTGCTAAATTCCAAAAACAGCTATCCTCCAAAGACAAATGGGCATGGGAACCGGAACAAGATAAAGTTCTACAACTTATAAAAGAGAAATTTCTAGAGACAGTTATGCTGCACCACCCGGACTTTAATAAACCCTTCTATCTAAATTGTGATGCAAGCAATGTAAGCTTAGGAGCCACTTTGTATCAGGAAGATGAAGAAGGACATCACATGGTTGTTAGCTTCGCCAGCAGGGTGCTGAACAACTGGGAACGCAACTATAACGTCACTGAAAAAGAGTTGCTGAGTGTAGTATACGCATGCAATAAGTTCAGGCGTATATACTTGGATACCCAGTGACGGTAAGGAGTGGTCATAAATCCATCTCATTCCTAAAACGATGTAAGCTCAGTCATGGTCGGTTAACTAGATGGGTCCTTGCATTGCAAGAATATCACATTAATTGGGAATATATACCTGGAAGGAAGAACATAGCAGCCGATATCTTGTCCCGAATCAACATACAAGACCAATCGTTCGATGGAGAAAAGGAGCAAATAGCAAAAGTTTACAATGTCATTAAAAGTAGAAAAGATTTGGAAACCATCACAAATGAAATTAAACAACACCAAAAACTGGATCCCAAATTAGTGAACATCCGCCAGAGAGTGCAAGGTGCAGACGAAATCCTCACAAAATATTATTGTGTACATGATGATAGGTTATTTATTAAAGTTACCCCTAATCAAGAAAGCTGGAAGTTAGTAATTCCACCAGCTGTGGAAAAAAAATTAATATTAGATTATCATATAAGATATGGACACATGGGAGCCATAAAAATAGTTAAAGCCCTGAAAGAACAAGTATACATTAAGAATATTAACCGAAAGGTACAAAAATCCATTCAAACCTGTCGCATTTGCCAAATGGTTAAATGTAACAACGAGAAGAAGGAGGGGGTAATGATTATTATTATCATTATACAAATAACAACATACATACAAATATAAATACATACATACAAATATCGGACATAGATACAAATTTATTATTATTATTTTTGACCACTTCACCAAGTACACTAAACTCTACGCTATCAGCAGAGCCACTACCAAGAAAATACTAGAGATAGTCATTGGACATTACATACCAGAGATTGGTAAACCTACATCCATTATCACAGACCATGGTACACAGTTTAAGGGAAGTAAATGGAGGGATAATCTTCTAAGACATGGAATTAAAACATATAAGACATCAGTCTACCACCCCAGCAGCAATCCGGCGGAGAGAGTGCTGAGGGAGGTTGGCAGAATACTCCGAACTTACTGTCATGATCAACAGAGGAGATGGCACGAATACTTGTTACCTACCGAAGAATTCCTTAATATATCATACCATCAGTCCATAGAAAATACACCTTATACGGTGATGTTTGAAAAACCTCCACCTAGAGAAATCCAGGATATCATCAATTTTCCAAATAACCCAGATTATCAGTTTGAAAGTATCAAATTCTATAACAGAGTAATAGAGAAAGCAGAACAACAGAAAAAGAAGTATACAAAGAACCACCCAAAACCAATAAAATACCAGGTCGGTGAAAAGATATTAACAAGGAACAGAGAGTTACCCAGTACTCTAGAGGGGATAACGAAAAAATTATTATTATTGTATACAGGACCCTATGTGATAACAAAAAATAATGACAATAATACTTACGAAATAATGAACCCTATCACAAAAAAGATTAAGGGAACATATAATCAGGAATCTATAAAAAAGTATCATGACGAAATACCATCACCAATCATCAATGACTAAAAAGACGGACAAGAATATATTAAGAAGAAAACCCCAAAATTCTAAATTAAGTAAGAACGTCTACTATGTGTTTCCGAAGAAATTATTTTGAATATATTAAGAAGAAAACCCCAAAATTCAAAAAACTGTGTAAGGACAACTTACTCAAGATACTTAGGAACAAAATAATTTAAGATAAACAATAAAACACCACGAGAATGGAAGAACAGATTACATAATTATGTATCAACAATATGATTTAAAACGAAATAAGAAAAAAAAATAATAATATTTTAGGTGAACAACGAAAAAAAATATAAAAAAACAATTCATGGTAATGTACTCTGATTAAAAGGTAAAATAAGAAGAACAATGGATAATTTAATGACTATAATTAGAATGAAACTAAAGAATGATAATAATTAATACAAATACAATTTAGAATTTCTTGGAATTGAAAATGACAAAGGAAGAAATAGTACGGAGAACATCTGTCACAAGAAGGAAAGTCAAAGGTATTTACAAATAATGACTGTCAATAATGTTATCTGAAAATAGCTACTGAAAATAAGAATGAATCAAGAAGAAAAAGAAAAATATATAATTAAATGTAAAACGCAACAGCGTAAAGAATCCCAAAGATGTTTATTATTAGTCAAATAAAGAGACTATTATGGTATTATTTTATTTTTTATAACTGTCTGTAGCTGAATTCCAGCAGTATTATATTTAAGTGTAGTATGGCCAGCAGAGTATGTAGCCAAAAGTGCCTCTCTGGACTGCCCCAGCTCACGTGTTAGGGAATGTTAGGGAAATTGAATATTTAAGGGATAATAAAACAGCTGAGAAGATTGACATCAGATTCCAAAAGTATGAAGGAAGAAAACAGAAGGAAGATAGCTGACAGAAGCTCAATTGAGAAACACATTTATAGAAGTAAATAGAAATATGAGAGTGTTAAAACAAATTTTTTACTGATTATTGTGACCAATCATTGTCAAGTAATGTTTGAAAAAACAAACAACAGAATTAATATCATTAATGAATCTTCATCCAATAGAGAGAATTGAGTAATAGTCAAAAATGTTACATTCGGAAATCAAATCAATTACCATTAACCAAACAAAGGGTACTACGAAAAAAAAATCTACGAATTACCATTAAAACTCTACAATGAATAAAAAGAAAATATTCCAAGGCAATTTAAGGGATAATAAAACAGCTGAGAAGATTGACATCAGATTCCAAAAGTATGAAGGAAGAAAACAGAAGGAAGATAGCTGACAGAAGCTCAATTGTCATTTGTATAATATTTAGTACATGTTGAACAAGTTGTAATTTATATAGAGAGTGTAACGTGGGAAGTATTGTGAGCGGAACAACTAACCTACAATACCCAGCTGATTGTGAACCACAGCGCTAGCTCGCGGACCGCTGTTGAATTACAAGAGAACGAGAAACAGATATTAGGAGTTACTATCCTCTCTCAAAACGCGGACTAGGCTTGAATAAGAACCTTAGAATTACACAATATATCAACTGGTATTGAACGTTATTATTACAGAAAGTACTAAATTAATATAGAATATTGAGATATTCTTAATATTTGATTAAGATCACCCCTTAAAAGATATTATTTCTTCACAAATAACCGGACATTGCGGTTCTTAAGAGAAACCACTTAACACTTAATAAATAATTTAAATCACAACAAAACATATATTCCTTTAAGAGTGAGGAAGGGTTAATATAAATTGGCACTCACAACAGTGGGGCTTTAGAAGATATTGATACGGGAGAATCAGGGGTAATATAAATTGGCGCTCAACTTGTTAGGGCTTAAGTTAAGTAAAACGTTGATTCCATAACTATTACTTAATTTGAGCAGGCAACTATTAGAGACAAAAAATGCATACCAGAGGGGTTTCTAAAAGGATGGCGAAGGAACGAGAAACGGAAGAAGAAATAGAAATAGTCACGGATAGTGAAATGGAACAACAGATAAGCGATAAAGAAGAAACTGAAATAGTTATAGACACAGAAAATGAGAAACAAGCGGGGGACAAAGCGGAAGCCAGCGGAGAACCAAATTGGCAAGAAATAATGAAATTTATGGCAGAACAATTTAGGAAACAGGAGGAAACTCAAAGAAACAGGAGAAAAATTCGACAAAATAAATGAGGAAAATAAGGAAAATTTTAGGAAACAGGAGGAAAATTCAAAGAAAATAATTGAGGAAAACAAGGAAAATTTTAGGAAACAGGAGGAAACTTCAAAGAAACTTAATGAAAGGTTTAACAGGAATTATGAGGGTACTTACCAAGGCCAGCTATGAGAGGGTTTGTCTGGGTCCTCGCAGCTCGGACGTAAAATTTACGTGCAAGTCGCCTTGCGGTGTCTTCCAAGGTGCGGACACAGAGTCCTCTTCTCAAAAGTCGAGAAGGGAACCGATAGGGGGCTTTGGCCGCCAACCGAAGACCCCAATCGAGAACGCTTTGCAACTTTCTTTTATGAACGGTTGCGAGGTAACCCCAGAGGTAATGATCGGCAACAGGTACGCGTTGACGATCAACTTACCCAGCTTGCGGGTCATAGTCTTGTTGACAAGTATCGGAAACAGTTGCGCGAGACGAGCGGACGCTCTCTTACGCATCGTCTCACCTGGGCAGGCCAGGTGAGCCGATGATCAAGGTGGACACCGAGGTATTTAACGTCTCTCGACCAGGGCAAATACGTTCTACCGAGTCTCACTCGGCCTCGTGGTTCTTTCCGGCGCTTTGAGAATAGCACTGTGGAGCTCTTGGTTTCGTTGACGGCAACTTCCCAGCTTTCCGTCCACGTCCAATACGCATCAAGTGCGCGCTGGAGTCGTGGGATAGCCCTGTCAGCGTTCCGATCGGCGGTATAGACCGCCATGTCGTCGGCGAACAGGGCCATCTGGATTCCAGGCTTTCTGGGTGCGTCGTTGACGTACACAGAGAACAGAAGAGGCCCGAGCACGCTACCAATTCTGTAATGCGTCTCTCGGAAGAGACATGGTCATTTATTCTCACGCAGAAAGTCCTCTCCGTCAGAAAGCTAGCGATCAAGCGAAGGTAGCAATCTAGGAGCTGGATTTCCCGGAGCTTGAACAAGAGCCCGTCGTGCCAGACACTATCAAAGGCCTTCTCCACATCTAGGAAACAGGCGACAGTCTGCTCTTTCCGACACCCGGCGCCCGTGATGTATTCCACCAGTCTCACCAGCTGATGAGTGGTAGAATGCCCCACACGGAAACCGAACTGTTCGGGGACTAGTACATCGGAGTTTCGTAGATGGTCTAGGACTCTCCGTTGTACAAGACGTTCGAGGACCTTTGACGTGGCTGACAGTAGACTAATGGGCCGGAGGTTACCGGGACGGGAAGCGTCCTTTCCCTGCTTCGGGATCACTATGACCGTCGCCTTTCGCCATTTCTAGGGAAAATAGGCCAGTCTTAGACACACGTTGAACAGCGCAACCAAGAAAAGTATTCCCTGCTCCGGAAGTCGCGTTAGAGCGGCGTTCGAGACGCCGTCCGGGCCAGGAGCTTTTCTCGGTACGAGTTCAACGAGCCGATCTGAGACCTCTTCCCTAGTAATGGGTTCGGGCTCCGCAGTGATCGGAAGAGACAGAAAGTCTTCCACTTCGTTCTCGACTTCTTCATCGAAGTCCCAGTCCATTGGCGGGTTTGGAGCGAACTGTCGCTCGAAACACGCACCCAAGTACTCGGCCTTCCCCTCCGGGCAAGCCAGGATTTGAACGAAAGTTCCAGCAATGGCTGGGATACGAGGTCGGCGCCTCTTTCCTACCAACGCCGAAGGTATCCGGTAAGGGCTACTTTCGTCCGATCCGTACCCTGCTTGGGCCAAGGCGAGTTCCCAACAGCGTCTCCGGTAGGCCTGCATTTCACGACGTAAATGCCCGGTTGTACGCTGCCTTGTCGGCCGGATCACGGGTCCGCTGCCAACGTCTCCGGAGGCGATTTCTCTCGCAAGCGAGAGCATGGAATCCGCTGCCAGTGAGGCGTGACACCAGGCTTCATCCTGGAAGACGCGTCGATCGCAGATACGACAGCCTTGTCAAACGCGGCAACTGCCTCGTCGACTTGGCGGACGGTTTCGAGTGGTCCAGCCTCTGGCAATAGGCGACTTAACGCCGGGCCATGGCGGTCCCATTCTACCACCTTCCTGACATCTCTGCGTACGACGTGCTGGGTAGCGACGTGTATCAAGATGGGGAGATGATCGGACAATAGTTCTGTTAGCGCGGACACATGGACCGGGCAGTCAATTCCTTGGATCACCGCTATGTCCAAGTCATCGGGAGCCGCGCGGAGTTGTGAGGGGTAGAACGTAGGTTGGGCAGGCCCAATCAATGACACCCTGCGTGAATTTGCAAACCTGCGTAAGCGCTTCCCGTTTGGGGAAGTCGAGCGACTGTTCCAACCGCGATGCTTACAATACAGGTCGCCGGCCATGATGACCCTCCTGTGTGCATCGAACGCGACCGCTAGATCGGGGTGAAGGTACTCTTTTTGCGGCGATTTGTACGCCGCTACCAAGAGTACACCGCCCACAGTGTTCAACATCTCCACAAGGTGAGTCGTTGCAGGCAAGAGGACTCGGTGATGCTCAAGACTGTGCCTCACCGCGACCGCAGTACCGCCACCAGCAGTGCCCGGCCTGTCGTTTCGGTAGCACACATAGTTGGCCAGTCGTAACCGGTTCGCAGGGGTCAAGTGGGTCTCATTGAGAAGTACTACATCGGGTTTGAGTCGGGCCAGTAATTCTTAGAGTTCCTGGATCTTGTTAGCCAACCCGTTGGCGTTCCAGGAAAGAATGGAGAGGTCTCGTTTGAGGAGGACCCGACTCATAGAAGTCCTACACAAGTGGCGGCTTCCACCAAGAGCATGAACCTCTCGGTTATATCGGCAGTCTCCAAGCGGGAGCGGATGGACCTGAAGGTCTGGGCAACTTTGCGGATGCCAAATCCCGCAAGGAAGTTTTTGACGACCTGGTAGTCGTCAGGTACGGTTTTGAGGCAGAGTGCCCGGAGACTGCGCATAAGAGCGCCGAGACTTATCAATCGGGGGATTGTTGGAAGCCAAGGGTGTTACAGGGCCAGGTGTAGCGCCTCTAGCGAAGGCGCTAGGAAGAGGGACAGATGCGATTACGTCGGTCTTTGTAACGCGATGCGCAGGCTGTCTGGACTGTGCGGCTGGGTTGGCAGGAGCCCGGGAGCGAGCGCCACGGGGCTTACGATGCCGTTTCATTTTGCCTGCATTAGGAAACCGCGGGGAGGAAGGTCAGGTGAGGCTGCTTCTACAGCAGGGTCGGGATTCTCCGGTATTGGGGAGGATTGAGTTGATGTCTCAGGCTCCACAACCGAGATGATTTCTATGGGCTGGTCTGTCTCACTTTTAGATGACGCGATGTTACGGCACTTTTTCGCCTGAAGTGGGGCAGGGGTCTGGGAAGGAGCCTGAGTTGGGGTTGCCTGTACCACAGGTGATTGCTTCGGGCCTTTACTACGCTTTTGTTGCTTGTTTACAACAGTGGCGAAAGACACGGTAGGCGTAGCAGGAGGCGAAGGGCCTGGGTGCTCGGTTGCAGGTCTGGAACCAGCTTCCGGATGCCTCGCTGGCGGCAGGCGCCCTTTTGGCTTTCGCCGCTCGGGCTCCTGCTGGAACACCGGGCAGGCCCGGTAGTTGGCGTTCAAATTTTTCCATATAGAAGTTGGCAATCACAGGGCTGAGAGGACTTCCCATCGCGACGCCATCCAACTGTTCGTAAAAGCCGCCGTTCCATTGGAAGTAGGTCGTTGTTAGGACCTGCCGGAACAAAGCAGTGATGTCCGCCGGCAACAGTTCTCCTATATACCCCAAGACCTCCTGGACAGGGACCATCGTGAAAAGAGAGACCACATCGAAACTCACAAGAACATCGCCAGGCTCCAGCACCAAATCCCAGGGGGAGGAAATGCGAAGAGTCCTGGACAAACGAATCCGTATGCCCGATGTACGGCTTGAGCAATCCAGTGAGGTGCTTAGCCAACTTGTACGTCGGCGAGCCGATTGCACTAACGATGGGCCTCAGCGGAACATCCTCCTTATGGATCTTTGGTAATCCATAGAGACGAGGGGGAAGGGCCTCCGAACACCGGACGGCCGCCTTCACATCAGACGCCAGAGAAGGTTCACCAAAGAATCTGTTTTTCTTAAGACCGTAGAAGTCGGATCTTTGGTCAGCCTCCGATAAGTGGCCGGATCTAACAAACCCTCAATCTTCCGCTGGTAGTCTTCGGTGTTCAAGACCACCGTAGCGCTCCCCTTATCCGCCGGCACGATGACAATGGAGTCATTACTTCTCAGATCCCTCAAGGCCCGCAGTTCCACCGACGGAAGATTGCATTTTGGCGGAACGGCCCTTTTAAGGGCCATAGCAGCTTCCAACCGTATCTCATCTGCCTGGTCTCGGGGCAGTCCCCGGATACCTGCCTCCACGCCCGCAACTATTTCCTCCACCGGTACTGTCCTCGGGGTAACTCATTGTTTGCCCGGGACACACTCGGCAAACTATCGCCGATGCTGGGTGTTCCAGGATCAGCTGAAGCAGGTCGCGGCCAGGAATACTCCTCCTGCCCGCCAGCAGCGTCAGGTCGTGCCGAAGCGTGCCGCCTTTCCCCGTCTGCCGGAGAGGGTAAGCTCCATAAATCGACAGGAACCTCCCGCCCGACCTCGCCCACGTGGGAAGCCACGTGCATCGACAACCTCTGCTCCCACAGAGGAGCATGCTACAGAGTCATCGCCCCAGGATACTCAGCCCGTTCCCATGGGCGAGGAACCCGTCCCCGGGGTAGACGAGCCAGTCCCCGAGAGGTCTGAATCCCCTCACCCCACGGCTCGCTACACCCACAAGAGTAGGAAAAAGAGGCAGAGGAATAAGAAAACCGCTGTTCCCGTTGCCCCTCCCAAGGTAACCCAGACCAAGAAATCGCAGCGCCCTGGCGCTGGGGTTGCTCGGCAGGTCCAAAAGGAGTCCCGTCCTGCAGCCACACGGACCGAGCACCCGACCAACGTCCCTACATCTCGGGTAAATTCCGCCCGCAGCTATACTGCTGCCGCCCGCAGCGACCCTGCACCCACATCTGCCTCGTCCACATCCCCCTCAGCTCTAGCCGAGGTAAAGTCTTTTCTCGAGGAATATGACCTCGATGAAGTGGCCCGTTGATACTGAAGAGATTAATATTGATGATGAAAATGAAAGTGAATTTCTTATTGATGATCTTGAAGAAACACATGTTAATGATAACGGTGATATTTGAAGAATTTTTGAGACTTAAATTTTTATTATAAAAAGACTCTTACAAAAGGAAAATCTGACCATATTTTTTAAAATTAGTGTATAATTTTCTTGTAACATTTTTATTGTATTATTTTTAAATGATTTTCATTTAATTCAATTTAAATTTATCATCTGATATTTCTAAACAAATTATTTATTCAGTTGTACAAATTTTACTTTATCTTAAGTGTTCGTTTTCGTAAACGTTTTGTGTTGATTCTACCTTCCTTTTGTGTAATTCACATACTGTAGTTTGCTTTTTTTATTTAAATAATGTTTTATTTATAAAATTTTTGTTTCATTTTGCGATCCTTTTACTATATTATTCTTACTGTTGTTATTATCGTTACAATTTTGTAAATATCAAAAGATACTTTTTCAAAATATTTCACCTGGATTAATAATGTTGAGGTATGGTTAAAAATAATTAATAATTTAAGTACAGGAGCAAACACACACTTTATTGAAGAACAGTTTAGTAGCAAGTATACATAAAACGGACACACGAAATACACATTACAAAAGCAGATTTAAAACTGAACTTAACTGGTCGAGTGCATCTCTGTTTATATAGAAAAAAGCTTCCAGATTTTTCCTTTTATTTAAAACTACCAGAACATTACTTTTGTAGACTTCTCACAGTAAACAAGCATGTGTGTGGGCTGAGGCCCCGCCCAGGTAGCTAGACCTCCCACCGCACAATACAAACTTTCACTCTACAATAACAGGTATACTTATTTAAAATTGAATGTAGAGTTTTCTAGTAAAATTCTCAACACCCTCCCTAAAACTCTACATTCTCACAATCACATTAATTTAAAAATTCATTTTTACTCTTAAGTCCAAGTTTAGATCTTAAATAAACAAATTTTGGTTTTGACAAAGCTTTCGTAAGTATATCAGCAACTTGTTCATCACTTTTAACATAATGCACATCAATTTCTCCATTTTGAAAACAATCACGTACATAATTATATTTCACATCAATATGTTTTGTCCTTTGATGGAATTCAGGATTACTTATAAGTTTTAATGCACTCATATTACTGTATCTATATATAAATCATATTTATCAGTCTTACAATCGCATTCATTAAATAACTTCTTTAACCACATTATTTCAGTTGTTGCTAATGCTGCGCTTACAAATTCTGACTCGGTTGTTGATAATGATACAGATTGTTGCTTCTTACTTCGCCAAATAATTGCAGCATTTGCATACATACAAGCTACGCCAGAAGTTGATTTACGTGTAACTGTATCGCTAGCATAATCAGCATCACTATAAGCTTTAAAGTTGCCATCCTCACAATATAGTAATCCAAAATCAATCGTACCTTTTAGATAACGTAAAATTCGTTTAACAATTGACCAATGAGCTACACTTGGTTTGTCTAAAACTCTAGATACAACATTTACAGCAAAACTTATGTCCGGACGACTTACAGTTTGCAAAAACATCAAATTGCCGACAGCTTCACGATAAGGTACATTACTTACAATAGTTTTTGATAAATATTCATCATGATTACAATCAATTGGCGTGGATACAATATTAGCTTCTGACATATTAAACTTTTCTAAGATTTTGTTAATATAAGTACTTTGATGAATGAAAACAGACCCATCATTCAATCTACAAATTTCCATTCCAAGATAATTAGTAACTTCTTTAGTACTAGTAATTTTAAATTTTTTACTCAAATCATTCAACAATTTATCAATCAAACTTTCATTTGAAGCTGCAATAAGTCCATCATCAACATAAATTGCTAACAAGATCTTATTATTATTATTGTTATATATGTATAAACATGGGTCACCCGTACTTTGACAAAAATCTAAATTTACAAGAAAATTAGTGAAGTGCTCAGTCCAGCATCTTGGTGCTTGTTTTAAGCCGTATAAACTTTTCATTAATTTACATACGCGTGAGCTTCCATCATCAAAACCTTCAGGTTGTTTCATATATATATCTACCTTTAAGTCACCGTATAAAAAAGCCGTTTTTATATCAAATTTACCGATATGTAAATTTTCACGAGCAGAAATACTAAGTATCAATCTTATTGTATCAAAGCGAACAACCGGACTAAAAATTTCTTTATAATCTATATCTTTCTGTTGCGAATAACCTTTAATAACCAACCGCGCTTTATAACGTTCTGTACCATCTGGATTGAACTTCTTCACAAAACCCCAACGATTGTTAATCACCTTTTTATCTTTTGGCTTTTCCACTAATACCCATGTCTTATTTTCATACAAAGAGTTTATTTCGTCCTGCATTGCAGCTTGCCAACTATCTTTTTCTTTACTTGTAATTGCTTCGTTATAATTGGATGGTAACTTTTCAGCAATAAACGTGATCGGATATCCATAATATTCTGTAGGTTTTAATTTTGTTCTATCGCGCAATTGTCGTTCAGTTTGATTGTTATCGCTATTTGAAGATTGTAAAGGTTCTCTTTCTTCAAACTCATTTGATTCATTTTTAAGTAAAAGTTCATTATTTTTAGGAGTTATAATTTCATTTTCTTCAGTTTCTTTATTATTATTGTTCAAAGAATTCAAAATAATTGAATCAGCTAATACTCTTTCAGGTTTAAAAAGTACATCTCTACTTATAATGACATCTCGCACTTCCGGAACATATACACGATAACCTTTACAATCCTCATGATATCCGACCAGATAATCTCTCATCGATTTTTTATCAAGTTTCTTACGCTTTTCTTTTGATATATGTACATAACACATGGTTCCAATATTTTAAATCTATCAACAGTAGCTGTTTTTCCATTCCATAACTCATAAGGAGTTTTATTATTTTGTTTTGTTGGGCCTGTTCTATTAATTACATGTACAGCAGTATTCATTGCTTCTGCCCATAAGAATAGAGGTAAGTTTGAATTTGAATATAACATTGATCGAGCAGCCTCTACAATGATTCGGTTATCGCGCTCTGCAATTGAATTTTGTTCGGGCGTATATGGAACATTAATCGAATATTTTATACCTTTACTATTTAAAAAAGAGATCACAGCTTTATTATCGTATTCTTTACCACCATCAAAATGAATTTCTTTAATATTTGTTGCAAATTGATTCTCAACCCCGATACAAAATGATTTTAGTTTTTCTATTACTTCAGTTTTTCTCGAATAAAATGAATTTCTCTATAACTTGAAAAATCGTCTTTAAAAGAAACAAAATATAACTTTCTACCGAGAGACTCTACCTCCATAGGACCACAAACGTCAGTATAAATTATTTCGCGAGTTTTAGTGGCACGATCGATCTTTTTGTGAAAAGGCAATCAATGATTTTTGCCATAAGCGCAACCTTCACAAAAGAAATTTTCATCCGTAAATTTTATATTTAGATTTTTCAAAAAATTCTTCACATGTTTTACATTTTGATGGCAAAGTCTTTCGTGCCATAATTGTAAAACATTACCGTTGGAAATGCTCGATCTACTCTTTTGTTCTACCACGTTACATTCTTTTGGAATTAAAGTTTGAATGTCTAATTTTAGCAAACTACCAGGCTCATATTAGGAACCAGTTACAAGAATTTCATTACCATGCTTTAAAGTACATCTCGTACCATTATGTGTTATTTCATAATCTATACCCCTTTTACCCGCATATTTAACAGAAAACAGATTATACATTGAATCAGGAACATATAATACATTATAGATAGTACCTTCTACTCGTTCACTATTTTTATAAGTTTCAAAGTCAATATTACCTTTACCATATGCAGACATTGTCATACCGTTGCCCATTCTTACTCTGACTGGTGTTGTATATTCTTCGAACGTTGAAAACCATTCTCGATGCTTCGACATATGATCCGTCGCACCCGAATCCACAATCCAGAGATCATCCCGATTGCCACAGCTGCCTTTGTCACCTATTAGTGCTATCCTCGATGTTGATTTCTTCTGTCCAGAAGACGAGTTACTTCTTTCTTGATTATTCGACCATCTTCGCTGTCCATTATTCTTAGTCATGAAGCAATTGTTACTTTTATGACCTTTTCTTTTGCACGTATAACACCTGAAGCAGTCCCTTTTTAAATGACCTTGTCTTCCACAATTATAACACTGCTCTTGTTTCAAATTATTCTTCTCATATTTATAAGAGTCATTCTTCTGTTCTTTATGACCGATTTTCAGATTAGCTAGCAACGCTGTCGTCTCTTCGTGTACTTCCTTTTGCTCTTGTAATCTAAATTCTTCTGCCATCAAGCGCTCAGTCAAATTTTCGAGATTCTTCTTATCGTCAGATACCGAATCCCAAGCACTGTGAAAATGATTAAACTTTTGTGGCAAAGATGTTAAAACACGAGTCATCACCATAGTCTTTTCAATTTTTCCCCCGAGATTTTTCATTTTTCTAGCCAACTGTTTTATTTTTGAAATATTATACGTAACACTTTCACTCTCTGTCCACTTAAACTCAAAAAATTGTTTTTGAATCATCGACAGATTTTCATCAGATTTTAGATCATATGCTGTATTCAATTTGTCCCACATCTCCTTGGCAGTAGAACAACCCATTATAAGTTCGAGAGGCTTTCTCTCCACTGTTGTAACAATTAACTTTCTGGCAATTTTGTCCGCCATCTTGAACTTTTCCAACAACGCGTCACGATCTTCTGCACCTGCAGCTGGCTCGGCTAATCTTCCTTCGCAAACATCCAGCACATCATCATCCTCTTCCATCAATGTGCGTACTACGAAGCGCCATTGATGCCAATTATCTTTGTCTCGAAGTTTTTCAATTTTTATATTCGGTTCCATTTTTGCACAAATATTTTATACTTGCACTCCAATTACACACTGCACTCCGATTTTAAAATGCCACTGGGCCCATAACCTGTTGAGGTATGGTTAAAAATAATTAATAATTTAAGTACAGGAGCAAACACACACTTTATTGAAGAACAGTTTAGTAGCAAGTATACATAAAACGGACACACGAAATACACATTACAAAAGCAGATTTAAAACTGAACTTAACTGGTCGAGTGCATCTCTGTTTATATAGAAAAAAGCTTCCAGATTTTTCCTTTTATTTAAAACTACCAGAACATTACTTTTGTAGACTTCTCACAGTAAACAAGCATGTGTGTGGGCTGAGGCCCCGCCCAGGTAGCTAGACCTCCCACCGCACAATACAAACTTTCACTCTACAATAACTTACTTATACTTACTATATATATTGAAATATATATATTACGTATACTTACTTAAAATTGAATGTAGAGTTTTCTAGTAAAATTCTCAACAAATAAATTATGTGAACTTATCAACAATGTGTTTTTTCACTTTTTTGTAAATATTCACCCTCTTAAAAAACCGATCATTCACATGCAATACACACAAAATACAAAAAAAATACAGTATAGTCTAAGTTTTAAATGTGGCCTGTTCCAACAATCTTCGACATACAGAAATGTGACACCCATCACATTATAGGGAATATTGTGAGCTACAACTTTTATTTGTAACATTTTTTGATAAAATACTTCATTTTTAAGTTATATGCGAAAAATAGTTTTTTACCCCTTTCAACCCCTGTAAAACCACCCCTAGACACTTTTAAGTGGTAAACTCATTGGTTTTGTATAATTTATGGTTCAAGGACTATATATACAAAAAATTAGCTTTTATCTAGTTTTTTCCTTAAAACTTCCTATTTTCCTGGGCTACTTGTCCGATGTTTCGTATTTTATTCGTAATAAGTCGCGCCTGTTATTCAAAGTTACGTTTAAGCGCTTTCAAACTACAGCTCGACACACAGAAAGATCTGTGTTTTTAGTGGCTGCAACAGAACAACCTCCAATTTCACATTGAAGATTTATGAAAATATATATTTTCAATATATTTTCTATAGCTTCACTGTCGTAACAAAGAGTGTACCGTTAAAGATATGTAGCAAGATATGTTAAATGTATAAATTACCTCAATTTACTTATTTATAATTAAATAGTGACTGTTTTGTTTTCAATTGACTTGTCAAAAAAAATGATCGCTTACCATACTCGTGCAAATAAACCACTACTCTAGACAAACATACATTTATCCATTTCCACAACGGTAGCTATTATTATATCTAATAATTTCTTCTAGATACTACACAAAATATAAAACCAAAGTAGCACCTCGTTAATGAATATCTATCAGGAGTTAATAAAATAAACAAATAAAATTCTAACTAATAAATTTTGTTAATTGTTTAATGTTGCATACAGAACTGTATGTTTTGTTTGAAGATTCAATATTTTAAACGTCGTAAAAACATAATCTACACATGATAGCTTCTCATGGGTATCCACGTGTTAGCAGCTTTGGTTTTACATGTGTGGAAATCGTGTGCCGCGACTAGGAAAACATCGCGGCGAGAGTTAATTATTTTAGATTACGTCTTCTTTGCGCCTGGATAGTTATGCTGCATGGCGTCGCCGATAACAGCGAGTCGTCTGTTGTGCATCGTAACGCGATCTGTTGGTTAGTTGCCGTAACCACGGTTTAGCCGGAACGGCTCTCGCGTGAAGGTCGTAGTCCAGTTGCTGTCCATTTCTCGACCCGTTTACATCTGAACGCCGGCGGCGAAATTAGATTTCTGTCTGTACTACTACCACTTTCTGCCATGGGCGAATAATTTTATAAAGGACTTCTGGTGAGTTTCTTTTGAGTATAGCTTGTCATTAAATTTAATGAATATTTGCGTAAAAATGTTTCTAATTTTGATGTAATTGAATTACGATGTGTGTGCGTGATTCTGGAAATGGTGCAAACATGGTCAGCCATACGGCAAAATTTTATAACTACTTTAAAAATGAATAAAAAGGCATTAAATGGAATTATATTTGATACTTTTAACTGTAGCGTAAAGGTGCCACTGATTCTCACAAACTGACTATCCATTTAATGACTTAGCGTATTTGTTGCCACGTGGCCAGTTATGTTGTAACTGCCTGAATCTGATTAAGAATATATTTTTGGTAAATCAATTACATTTATTACTTACTAAATTGCGAAGATTAAGGTCAATGGAATATTAAAAATTTTGTAGTGTGGTGTAAGTGCGACTTTAGAGTTGAGATGCTGATTATAAATTATTGTAAAGACGTTTTCTACAAAATACATGTGCTTGTAGGGTTCCCGCATCAGCCAAGGATGCGGGACAGAATGATGGCGACAACTACACCCGTCGCCATCAGCCTGAGCATTGCTGACTAGCTTCCCTATTTTGTCGCCGGCGTTAGGCATGGGAACCGCCATGTAATACAGGATGAATCTCCCGTCTTCCAGAACCAGCAACTCACTACTCACGGGGACCTAAGCCGACCATCTGCCTCAGCACGTGGCAACAGCTTTAAACCAGGTGAAACTGTTCCAATTATTCAAATCGACCTCGCGACAAATTTTGTCACACCTATTGAGTGAAATATAAAAGTATAAAACAGTTACATGCCGTTTTGTGAACTATATTGCAGTTAGACAGTAGTTGATCAACACTGAACATGTCGGTTCATTATGTACACGCCCATAATTCAGTGGCACTGATTACTAAACTATTAAACTATTAATAAGTCAATAATTGTATGCCGGACTAGCAGGCATGTGCACTGCGATTGTTTCATTCTTTTTGTTCAAATTCTTTAATTCCTTGGATTAACTGGATTAACTGTTTGTGCTGTGTCATGAATTATCACGCCTGGGCAGCTCATGCTGTCCGCCATATCTATCCGGAAGTCATTCAAACTTGTAAATTCTCGAGTCTTTCTTTTTTTTATGTTTTATTTAGGTTCATTTGAGCGTTTTTTTTTTATTTCGCAGTCCAATCGGGTGTGCATGCTTGCAGCCTGGGCGAAATCGAGCTGTGCTGATTGTTTGTTAATTTTATCAAGATTATAGTAGATTTATATACACGAGTGATTAATGTCGAAAAGGTATTTACGAATGTACAAGCACTGATTGTTAGTATACCCGTTGGGTTATTATGAGATTATGATTATTATTTGTCAGTAGGCATTGTAAAAAGGAATTGATTTAGCAATGATTGATCATTACCAGGAGTGCTAACTATGGAAGGCCTAAGGTCAACTAAAAGGAGGTTTTTAAAAAATCCCTGCATTGGCTTAGTGGTGATGGTCATATGCCGTATTAATTGAACTTGTTCCGTTTGCTGAATTATCTTAAAGCAACAAACCAAATGATTAATCATGGCTGGTCTCTCTCCTTCCTTCACTCAAGTGTGAATAATTGGTTGTTGTAAAAATGTTGCAATTGATTTATTATTTATATTGTTTATTATTGTATTGATTTATGATGATGAATTGTGATGAATTTCTGAGTGCCTCATGAAGGTTTAGGCTGAACAACTGAACATGTCTGTCTTTAAACAAACTTATGTATATCTGTTGTACACTTAGTGCAGGAAAACTGTCGGCGTAAGCCTGAATTGAACAAAAAAAATCTAAGTAGTCTCGATTTTTGAGGAGTAGTTGTTTATAATGTATACAAACATTGTTTGTCTAATCACCTGCCAGCAGCGGCGCCCGGGAAAAATTGTTATAAACAAATTTAAATCAGTTTTTCGCTCATATCTCCGTTAATTTTTCCCGTAGCTTAATTTTACAAGAGTTAAATTTTAAAGCTGAAGAAATTCTACACAAATTTCATCTTAAAAATATTTTTGTGCGAGCAAAAACAAGCGCGGGAGGTCTAAATGTTTATAACATATAATTCTGTGGTGGTGGGGGACGAGGCTACCGAGCGGAGGCACGCGCGCGCTTCATTAAACGTTATAACTCTTGTTTAAATTGAACTATTTTAACAAAATAAAGTGCCTATCGAAAAATTATAGTTTTTTACATGCGACTATTATGAAAAAAGGTTTAGGATTTCATTATGTGTATATTGTACAAGAGATGAAATTACAAAATTCTGTTTTTTTAAAGAATATGCAATTAAATAAACAATTAATTTTATAATAAACTTTCCCGTATAAATACATTTTCTAAACCCTTTGGTTGATTACTACAAGGAATAAAAAAAATTACAAAAATTTAGTTTTTAAGATTCGCCATTTTTAAAATCCACTTTTTTGGAAAAATCGTAACTAAAAAAATAACTTAATTTCAAAATATAATTATGCGATAAGTGCAATAATCAGGACACTTCTTTTTGGGCTATTTCGAAAGCATAAACCTTGCCCTTTAAGATTTAATTATAATAGGTATGAAAATTTACGGTTAAATTGGGATAATTAATAATAATTAGTTGCTACTTCAGCCGATTGCCGCGCGACTCCAAAATTTGCGAAAAAATCGATGCCTGGAAAAGTTATAAACAAATATTTTATTTTTGTGCAACTTACAGGTGTTGTCGAGCATGTTGTGACGTTCAAATAACCACCGTTTTTAGGTGTTTGCAATAATAATTTTTAATAATTATTAAATAAAATTAATAAATAAGGCATGCATAATCATTAAATTTTATACCATTAAATTGGTATCCAATCACTGACCCAATCAAAAAAATGTGTAATAAAAAAATGTTATTCTAATGGAGATCTACAAAAAAGTACTCTAGTAATTTTTTCGTAAAATTAATATTTAAGCCGTAAATAATAGTTTAATTTCGTCCGTTTGCGCTATAGGTAAGAGAGAGACGGAAGATGCAACGCGTCTCACGCTCAAGCGTTGTTCAGCAACTTTTAGTAATTTCAATTCAACGATGGTTATCTATAACTTCTATATACATTTCTCTTTTTAATATGAATATCTTGAGATTATGCAAGTATATATAATAGAATGGTGGGGAAACGTTCTATTATTATATATAATAGAATGGTGGAGAACGGCAGGTGCGCGGTCCCCTCTTGCTTACAATGTTTTTATAGTGCGCTTATTTTTGCTCGTACAAAAATATTTTTAAAATGAAATTCGTGTAGAATTTCCTTAGCTTTGAAATTTAACTCTTGTAAAATTAAGCTATGGGCAAAATTAACGGAGATATGAGCGAAAAACAGAATTTTTTTTAATTTGTTTATAACAATTTTTCCCGGGCGCCTGGCAGGTGATTAGACAAAAAATGTTTGTATACATTATAAACAACTACTCCTCAAAAATTGAGACTACTTAGATTTTTTTTGTTTAATTCAGGCTTACGCCGACAGTTTTCCTGAACTAACTGTGCTATATCATCTACGCAAAAAATAAATATTGTTACGTTACTCCTGACTTTTATTTGCAAGACCTGTCACAATGGGCGCAGTGCATTTTATGCTTCATCTAGGCCATCTGCCTAGTTCTAAAAATTACGGGTCGCCTTCCCCTTGTCAAAAAAAAAAACAAAAAAAAACAAAAAAAAAGTTTTTTTTTCTCAAAACAAATTTTCTTAAAACTTTGAGAAGGGGCATGAGACGGCGCAATCTTGGACCCCAAAAAACACCTATCCCTTCTTACCTTCCTAACTACCAATCAACAACTAAATGAGAAGTGCAGGGAAAAGGCAAAAAGTGAGGGAAAGGTGTTAATAAATAAGAGGTACAGAAGGATAGATGGGAAAGGAGTTCTGAAGAGAGTTCAAAGGTGAAGGGAGAAGAAGGTCTGTATTAACTTTCAGAGTGCCAACAGCGTGGTAACCACAACAAAGTGTAAGAATTACTAATTTAAATATTTAAAAATTTCAGAATGGGGTTACAGGCTCTTGTAGAGATACAAATAAATATCATTAGATATTTGTAACACAAATACCATACAAAGTATACATTACATATCGTAGAAATATAAATGTCTTGCAGAATAATAATGTAATAAAACTATAACTAAGGAAAGTACATTATTAAAAAAAAAATTATTTATCTTAACTATTTTGTGTAACTACAATATTATGTAGTAAATTAAATACTAGTAAGAAATGTCAAGTATAATAAAGAAATAGTAAAATAGATTTAAGAAGTTTAAAATATTTTTGAAATTTCAGTTATTTTCTAATTAATCATAACATTCTATTTCTCTTTATAATAAAAAACTTATTATTATTATTATTATTATTGTGCTTTATATTATATTATTATGCTAATTAAATTAGCAGATTAATTAGATCATTTTTTACCCAACCTTTACATTATAGATTTCCTCACTTCATATTTCTAAATTACTGTTCATGGAATATTAATTACTTGATATTCTATTTAACCCTCAGTATATTTTTACGACCTACAGGGAAACAACATTATCTTTATTTGTTATGGATCTCGAACGCAAGGTGAAATAACTTTTCACGTCAGCAATGTAATAAACATTTGCCCAAGTGTCAAGTAAATATGACTAGTTTGTTTTATTTTACTTTTCTAGAAACTATTTTTCTACACTTTACAGCCTTAAACGGGGTCATTGTAACCGGATCAGATCTGACAGTGATAGGGTAATTAACGGAGTAATTAGACGAATGACACTTGTTTAATTTTTAATTCCAAAATAATTAGCTTCAAAACTAAAAAGTGACAGTTGGCACTCAACAATATGTATATTTTTTCTATACTTAGAATATATTTACAGGAATACAAACTTCTACCCATTTATAATTTGAACTGTATATGAGAGCTTGAAAATATTTGCAGTTTTGTTAAACAGAAAAATTAATCCGAACGTTCAGGAAATGTGACAGCTGGTAGAATTGTGGGACTTGCACACGTGTGTCCCTAATACCGTTTACCGGAGCGAAAATTGCATATTCGACGCTAACGTTTCTCGCTAAATATTATATAAGCTTATATTTAACCGTCACGAGATTTGCCGAAGTTTTCCCTCTCTTAGCAATATGTTTCTTTATACATCCTGAATTATCACGATAATTATGAAATCTTTGTGTAGTTGGGTGCAGGCTATCATGCGTAGACTACGTTTTTTACGAAGTTTAAAAGATTGAGCCTTCAAACAAAAAATACAGTTCTGTATGCAACATTAAATGTTATGCTGTTGTGAAAACGAATCCAATACATAATTGTTAGTGTTTTAATTGTTTTATTTATTCGTGTCATTAAATAAATTTAAACAACTATATTATTATATGCACGTTCATAAAGTCACACAAAGTTATAAATCTGGTATCAGCTATCGATATTAGTAATACCGTAACCGAGTAGCCCACATTCACCATAAGAACGATATTACCAGCAACAAATCGAATGAATATGAGCCCCGCAAACATACGAAAAACCTCCCTTTTTATGTTATAATTATGCAAGGTAATATACATATTTATATTTTACTAAGATATATATGCGAGGATTCATGTATCTAGTATAACTACTATCTAGTGTAAATTAATTATAGTTCTTACGATAAAGTACAGGGATAATGATGCTTAGTTGACCTAATATGATTACACGTAAATTGGAGCTCGCTGTAGTGAAAATTTCGGGTTACTATCGTGTACCGGTTAGAGGTTTGCGCGCACTTTAAATTTAACCAGCGAAGAGGAATTAAAATTAATCATTTTCACTGTGAATATTTCAAAGACCTTCACACTTCAGGCCTACAGACATCTTCAGAGAAGCAGCCTGTCGCTCCATTTTTAGTCTTTTCATCCTTTTAAGACGACCAGAGAACGCAATCTGTAACAACAAAAGATGTGAATAACTTATTCGTCTGCAATTCTTCCGTTAGGAGATACTATGAAACATTTTCATTCAAAAGGGGCTGTATGTCATATTCCTTTTCCAAAAACCAGATACATAACGTATACATATTACACTGTATTACAGTATTGGAAAAATTCATACACAGGAATAAATACTGTATATAAAGCGAAAATATACTAAACCAGTTTCATAGTTCATCACTTAAATAGCATTTAATTTTCTTCGATTTCTATTAAAATTATTAAACAGAGCAAAAGAATGGTGTTTTCTAATTGTGTAACAAAGTAAAATAATGTCGAATTAAACGTGATAACCATATTACGTCTCCTAGAAATTTAGTACTAAAGAAATGCATAGTGTTTATTACTGAAGTAATAAATGGGATAATAATCAGATGTTGCACTTATGATGTTAAATTATTTAATCTTGTCAGTTATAATGTTACAGTATACTGACGACAGTGTAAATTGTGTAGACTGGGAGCGTATTTTTTACACATATAGTTATAGTCATAGGAGCAATCAACACCTATAAATGAACATCATAAATGTATCAATCGTAGACGTTTTTAAGACCTTTTTAGATCTGTTTCAATAAAGTCAAAAGCTCTGAGCGTTTAAAAACCCTATTTATGAATTTAACAAAGACTTTATTACCATCTATTGAAAGAACAATTTTTTTGAATTTTCATACATACTCTGTACAGTACACATACAGTAGGCTACATACAATACACATCTACACAAAAAGCAATAAATTGAATCTGGTACGCAAAAGTATTTTTGCACACAGTATATCCCATGTTGAAACAGGTATGTTGGAATAACATATTGCTATCTTTAACTTGGTTTTGCGTAGGACAAATTATAATCAACTACAATCTAAACTCAGCAGGTTACACACAATATTCAGAAATCTCGTTACCAAAACCTAACAATGCTCGAGTAAAATAAAAAGTGTGACAAAAATCGTGAAACATTTTAAATTATGGTTGGTTTACATAAACTGAACGTATTGTTTCATCAATAATAAGACTAATTATAAATCGTAATACAAGATAGGTAAAAAATACTTGGGAATGTTGTCACTTAACGCTATTTGTAACAACCAGCTCGCAGTAGTCATTAATGAATGAAGCGAACGATAAAATCGACGTTCCATAAACAGAGTTAATTAAAAAAATTAAATTTGTTTTGTTATACGCTGCACAGACGCTAATAATTAGCTGCAGTAATAATAACAATTAATAATAAACTGGAAGATAATACTTTTTGTGCACAAAAACAATAACGGTTTCACTGTGCTAATTTAGCTGCAGTTAGAAAGTTCAATAAGAATAAGGCAGGTCGATAAGTCATTCTACTAACCTGAAATCAAAAATCTCCAGTACATGCTGACAACAGGCCCGCCCGGCCACACGCCGTCCTGAAATCATAAGCAACTTTAATTAATGCACAAGTCGTGTGTTGTTTACTTCTGAGATTCTTTAGCACATGGTGAGAAGTCGACTGTGGGGCTGCAGTGTATGTGTTTGATTCGCTTTATGGGGAGGGGGGGTAATTTACGTAGTGTTGAAGCTATGGATATTTTGGATATATCTAAACACATTAGATCATACATTTGCCGGTCGGTTATCTAGAAATTGTTTTGCACCAAGAGGTTATTGACATAGAAGTTGCCAAGTCTTACAGTCAGATAGTAAATTGAAAATATCTCTAAATTATCTATATATTAATAAGTGAAGAGAAAACTTTGTACCCCTTTTTAAGCATATTGCGCGCACGGAGGAGTGTGAGATGTGGCATAGTTAAAGTTTATATGGAGAAGGAGTGCAGAAAGCTAAAATTTATATATAATATGTGTTACAAATACATTAAATAAAATAAAATAAAACATTCAATTGCACTTGAAAATTAATTTAAACTTTTTCAAACAATGGTAATTGTTAAAAATAAAATAATTTTGTTGCCAGGCAATAAAATTATAATTTTTTCATTTTAGTGTACGTTCATACTGCCAATGTCAAACACATAATAGTCTGTCGTTTGTTTACGTTCATACTGCCAATGTCAAACACATAATAGTCTGTGGTCAAACAGTCGCACAGAGTAGAGATTGTCGCCAAAGAATTTTAAAATGTTGCCAACAAATAATTACTGACAGATTGACTGAATGAGCTGTGAATTTTGTGTGATTTCAAATGTTCCTTTTTCAATAGTCTATGGAGTGTATGTCAAGGCAAAAAAGCGTTTATTTTATATTTTGTATATTAGATATCTGTGTTTTATATATTAATGTGCAGTTGAAAGTGAAATACAGCTTGCTTAATATAGACTTGTTGCAAAAGGAAAATTTTGTAGCTGCAATTTGAATTGACTTACTCTCGCCTAATTATTATTGGTGGTTTAAAAAAAGTGAGTACATTTTATTATTTTTAAATTAAACCCTGTCTAATCTTAGTTTCAGTAATTTCATTACATGTTTTTTTTACATTCAGATATTCGCACCTACTTCCATTATGCCTCGACATAGAACATTGACGGGTCGGAGTGAGAGACAAAGGAGAAGGAATATATATTCGCGTGAAAGTCAAAATGATAATAGATCAAATGCAAATTTAAATAGTGTAAATAGTATAACATTGACGGGTCGGAGTGAGAGACAAAGAAGAAGGAATATATATTCGCGTGAAAGTCAAAATGATAATAGACCAAATGCAAATTTAAATAGTGTAAATAGTATACAAAATGATGAAATTATTTTGAGGGATACATTTAAATGCGCACTGAATGTCATTCCAAGAAATTTTAATACTTTTGATTGTGGATTAATGCATTTACAATGCAGGTTTTGCAATGCAAAACATTTCGAATCTTAGGTCACTTTAGGTGAAAGGACTGCATTCACTTCATGTTGTCATAAGGGTAAAGCAATATTACCGGCCTTAAGTCAAAATGAATACTTTAAATCATTGTATGTATGATGGACTTACTTCAAATGAACCTTCAATAAAAAGAAAGTCAAAAAATTATTTTGAAAACATTCGTAAATGCAATTCATCATTTGCTATGGTTAGCTCAGAAGCTAAAATTTCGGATACAGTTACGCGTGGAGTGTATCATTTTAAAATACATGATGTTTTTTATCACAGATCAGGTCCAATGACTGCTGGATATGGTCGCTCACCATGTTATGCGCAATTATATTTTTATGATGTTGACACTGCTGTCAATTATAGATTACGTGAACACTATAATCAAACATGCAATAACAATATAATGCGCGAAATCTCTCTTGAATTGGAACGCATTAATCCTTTCGTTCTGTCATTCATTGCAATGAAAGATCATTGTCAGAGAGTTGAAAATCAAAATAAAGAAATTTGTATGCTCATTAAAGTAAATCGTGATTTAGATCTACGCCGTTATAATGATGCAGTTCAAACTGATGTAGCAGTAATATTTAGTACAGTTGATGGTGAGCCACCCTTTGAACGAAAAAGGTTTCGTTTTCAAAAGTTAATGGTACCATTAAAAATATCTCTCTTTTGGATTCATCATTGGACCCTTTAGCGTATCCATTACTTTTTCCAAATGGTGATACTGGGTGGCATATCAATATTTCTCATAATGTACCAACTACATCTAATTTTAGAGCGCCCAGAAATAAATTAACCATGCTTCAGTATGCAGCCTATCGACTTGCAATTAGAGAAGATTTTAGCATGTTGCACCATTCACAAAAATTATTTTATGCAGTTATCCACTGCAGTTGATATGTATGTGAGAATAGAGGGCACAAGGTTACATTTCATTCGACAAAATCAAACAAGTCTTAGGTCTGAAGTTTACAACAATTTAACAGATTATTTAGAATTTAACCCCAATGCCAATAATGTTGGCCGTAGAGTAATTTTACCATCTTCATTAAATGGATCTCCAAAAAATATGTATCAGAAATATTTAGATGCAATGTCAATTGTACAACATTTCGGAAAGCCTTCTTTCTTTATTACAATGACTTGCAATCCAAGTTGGCCTGAAATAGTTGGCAATATTGGTGTAGGTGAGTCAGCTAATTTTCGACCTGATATTGTTGTGCGTGTATTCAAGTCCAAACTGAAAGCATTAATTGAGGGCCTTACACTAAAAAAAAACTTCGGTAAAGTTGAAGCACTCATTTATACAATTGAGTTTCAAAAGAGAGGATTGCCTCATGCTCACATTTTACTCTCTTTAAATGAGCAAGATAAAATTGTTAACGCTACCGATATTGATAAAGTTGTATCTGCGGAGATTCCTAACATTCAAACACATCCTACATTACATGAATATGTTGTAAAACACATGATGCATGGTCCATGCGGTGTACTTAATCCAAATTCTGTATGTATGAGAGATGGAAAATGCACAAAACATTATCCAAAACGATTTAATGAATTTACATGTGAATCATTAAATGGATTCTTAAAATATACATAGGTAACATCATAAATTCATAAATTCAATAGAAAACATATATATATATATATACCACACACACATGTTCACCTGGCCGACAGCCTATATATTTTCATCATACCGCAGGGGAGTGTGGAAAACCCCAGTATCTGTCACCAAGACCCCCATCCCAAACTACCGTAATCAGATAAAGTGCCCAGCAAGCCTTAAAAACTTCTCATTTAAGAAAACAAATCCATTAACTCGTCAGAGTATAACTGAGTTAAAACAAACGAAATAATTATAAGTATTAGAAATGGCCGAAGTCAAATTGGCAATACAGCCCGAACAACTCTTAAGTTACAATGCATAATAAAATTTTTGTTTTGTTCCCCCAAATAGTAAGGTGCCATCGCAAGGTCAACATGACTGCACGGTCTTATAAAATGGATATTTCTCAGCTTCTTTCATGCTCTTACAAAAATACAAATTTGAGCGAAAAACCCAGTGGGAGGAAACCACCAGAAAATAACATAGAACTGCTACTGATTTTACAACTTTACATTTATAATTAAAGTAGTGAGAACAGGTAGTGTGCTTCTATAAAAAAAAACTCAACAATTAATGCACTGGCTATGGCAGTAAAAAAAAAATAATGAAAATTTACTTATTACAGAATTATTAAACAGCTAAAATAAATTTTATAAAATGTATAATAAAAATTTTATAATGTAAAACCTAATAAAACATATTTGAGGCGTTCATAGAGAATTGGGTTGACCTCAGGCACGGCCATGCGCCCGGCCCAGATCCAACAAAATTTAACATGTCAGAGACCTGCGGATGACGTCACCAACAGGTGACGGCCACAGGTTAAAGCACCCCCAAACCTTTAAATTATTAAAAAAAAAACAAATACCCATATAGATATACATATATAATCAAGAAAATCCCCAACAAAAGTACCCCAGCACCCATGCATGAATAATTAACACCTATACGAATCAGTAACCTTCAATTCTGCACACTTTTACAGTAAAAAAAATGAACATCAAAATCGGCTGACGCATGACCCCGTCTGGGTTTACACTCATTCTGGGGGCGTAAGCATTCGTAAATTAAAAACTGATAAAGTTTATCACTAGAATGTCCCACAGGACTTGTGCACCCTCTAACGGGAGCCATTCCGGGAATAAAGTCACATGTTATAAATTGTAGCGGCCAAGATATTTTTTTAAAGGCATAAATGTCACCTGGTTATAGTCCAGCACTGAGCATGAGGGTTCTGTAGCGTGTTGTCCATCTCTTCCTCCCGGCAGCCAAAACGGAAAGTTGCTAGGTTAACAGCATGGGTAGCAGTTGTTCAGCCACCTCCTGGAGCGAATCAGGTCGTCGTCTTAATCAGGAACCCGGAGAGTCACGTAGCGATTATCTATGCATAGTAATAGATAATTTACAAAGATCCAAAATCTCAAAGCAGCCGGGAGGAGCAAGGACAGTCGACGTCAAGCGCTGGCCGTGAACTGGTCAGAGCAGCGACGGAAAAATCGTTATGCCGCGCCGACCCCAGAGCGCGCGCGGATCAGCTTAGCGAATGTATTGCCAACATTATACATACCGTCACTCTAATTAATTAACGAAATCAGTGCTTAAGCCGTTCGTAACTTTTTATTTAATTAACGGAGCCGGGTTCTCGCCCAAACACGGTACACCCCCACTCCAAAAGGGCAACATGGTTGCCCAACTAGAACTCAAGGGTACCCTGCAGTGTACCCCCCTTATAGTCTATAAAACTCGAGTTGCTATCGGCATCCTCCCCAGTCATGTCTCCCGGGAGAGCAGAGGCTCAGAACACTGCGGCCACCCCCATGCGACCCTCTCCGCCATGCCGACTCCACGAGACCGCCCCAACACGTCACCCTCTGCGGTGACCATCACCTACTTCTACCGGTCAAACTCACATACCCGTCCGAAGACCAAACAAGGTATCACCCACCTTGGTATGTGAGTGACCGTACTATCTGTCGTCCACCTCTTGGACCGACCAGCCACATACACCAACAAGGCATCTCCATCCTTGCCATATGGCTGGCCCACATCCCTACACTAGGGCGGACGGCCCCGCTTAGCCCGACAGAGAAGACCGCATAGAGGGCACGCGCACATCAATCCCAACTCTTACCTCATCTTGCTTACACACAATAACTAGCAGGGGGGGGGTACTTCTCCACAGCTCCGTCTAGACAACTCTCCTCTCCCTCAACGAAAAAACAAAACACCCGGGGAATGCGGCATGGCTCGGACCCTACAATCACTAACAAACAAACCACAACAAAGAAAAGCGAAACAACACCACCTAACTTCTCCATTGTAACTTTTCAGAACAGGGGAAACTGACGACCTCCAAGACTCCAAGACCACGATCCCAAGTGCACTTTCGGTAAGGTCTCTAACTTTCTAACTCCTTTTTTTTTTTTTTTTTTTTTAAGGGGAGGGGTAGGAATATCAGGAAGATGAAAAGGGGCAAGGATCATTGAAGGTCAAGAGCGAGGACTAAAGGTAAGGACATGGTTCCCTCCGAAAAGGAGAATGACTGGAGAAAACCAAGGCTCGCGTGGGCAGGGGCGCAACCCTGAAGTAGACGAACACCACTGGGACTGTGGGGAACATCTACCCGCTTCTTCTCACCTTTCTATGACGGACTTTAGGTACTCCTTCCTTTCGGACACCACTCTCTGAGAAATTGTCTCGTGTTGAGCTGTACTGGTTTGTTTCTTCTGAATCAGAATCAAGGCAAGTTACATCAATACTTTCACTCCGCTTTGGATTATCCTCATCCTCTAACTCCTCTGCTTCTGCCTTCCCTGCTCCTCCTTCTTCCTCTGTTCCTTCTTACTTATCCACACCTTCCCCTTCTGGACCTCCATAATCCAAATCAACCTCATGACACTGCACCTCCTCACCATCTCCCAGTTGCTCATCTGATCTATCTTCAACCGCATCTTCACCCAGCTCCTCACCAATTTCTGCACCACCCTCGTCACCGGCTCCTTCACAAACCTCTTTTCCCATCTCATTTTCATCAACACATTCATAATCATCAACATCATCGCCATCACGTCCACTCTTTCACTTTGAGCCTGTATATGTAAACAAACTTTTCTCTGTAAATAATTCCTACGTAATTACAACTAACACACGTCTATATATCTCCAAATTACTAGTGTCGGCCCATAACCTGTGAGAGATATTATTTAATATTGGAATTATATTGCCAAATACAGTTAGACAACACGTTGATTAGAAAAGACTTTATTCACTGAACTAACCTTCAGGGCAACTGTTGGAGAGCGGTTCAATTGGTATGCAGCACAACGTATTGCTTCACCCCACAAGAACTTAGGCAAATTTGTTTCAGCGAATAGTGTTCGTACTCTACTCATTAGAGTGAAATTGATTCTTTCGCTAACTCCATTCTGCTGCTGTGTATGTGGCAAAGTGTATTCGTTGACTATTCCTTTTTGTATACAGAAATTTTTAAACACATGTGATGAGTACTCTCCACCACAATCTGACCTGATTCTTGAAGAGTAATATCCTCTGGCCTTTAACTCTTGGACATAATTCATAATATTTCTTTCTGCTTCATTTTTGTGTTTTAAAAGGAACACCTGGGTAAAATGTGAATAGTCATCTATAATTGTTTGATAATATTTTTCACTTGTTTTGGGTACCCATAGTCTATACCACCATCCGAACACTGCACATCTTCCTCATCCTCCAGTTGCTCCTCTGGTCCACCCGAAACTTCTTTCCGTTCCTCAGAACTCTCAGGACTACATACAGAAGGCGTCTGCACCTCTTCACACACTACATCATTCTCACTCGCACACTCCACAACGCTGCCACCAAATTTCTCCTCAACTTCTACCTCATCTCCTTCGACCACACTTGCAGCATGGACATCCCCTTGTCCACCCGCAACCTCCGAAACTTTTGCAGTCTGGACATCCCCGTGTCCATCCGCAACCTCAGACTCTTCAGTCTCCCTAACACCTACAACTATACTTCCCTGTGCAGCATCTGCAGACCGCTCTTCTGCCTCTTCCTTCGATTCCACTCCTTCACCACTCTCAGCAACTACAACGTCCTCAACATTTTCCACTCTGGAATCCAGCTGTCCAGGTTCATGTGCAATGACTAAATTAATTTCTACTGGCGATGGTAAAGCTACACCATCAAGTGACTTCTCATATCCCGGCGTAGGCGACGATGATGTTACAGGATCTGGATCCCTCACGAACCGAGATGGAGATACCGGAACAAATTCTGCGGCATCTGGATTCAACCATGACGCCCTCTTTGAGTCCTGTAATTCAGTATCAACAGATGTTTTCTTGTCGTCTTGTATTGATTCACAGAAGTTATTCCGCTTTTCTTCTTCATCGACTACTCTATTAGGCACTGGTAATTCCTCTGGAACCTTTAAAGTTTCCTTTCTCTCCAAATAGGAATAACTTGCTACAGGATTCCTACTTGCCGATGTTTTTTCCCTAATATAACTTCTTCTTCCCCTATTAATTTCACACTTATTTCTTTTCTCTGGTGTAACTGTTGTTACCGTCTTCTCACTTGCCACCCCCCTGTAGCCTCCACTACTTCCGGAATATTCAGTTTTCCTTACAGGTTCTTGTGTTCTCCACCAACCACCATATTCGTCATTTTTAGCTCTTCTTACTAAACCACTTGAGTATTGGACATCTTTAGCAGCTCTTCCCCGGGACTCGTCCCCCGCCTGGACAGTACTAGAAACCACACACAACCGGTCCAGATCCGCAAAACAACGTGGACGGTCCGCGAATATCAAACGAGATCTCTCTTGGGGATTCAGTCCTTCCAGAATTGCCTGTATAACCTCCCTCTCGGGCAACCCCAACCTTAATACCCGGGCAGCTTTCCTTACATCGTGCACGAAGTCCCCCAACGCCTCTCCGTTGGCCTGTAGACGATAGAATAAATCAAACTTAAGCTGGGCACGTCGTCGATGGGGTATGAAGAAATCCAACACTTCCCCATGGAAAGCGTCGACACTGCCCCCCCGACGCAGAGTGTTGGTGACCAGTCCTGCCAATGAACCCCGGCAATACGGGTATATAAGGGACAAAACCTCCCCATCGGACACCCCCGGGAACTCTGCCAACTGCAGCACCAGTTCCAAGAAGACCAGCAACCTGTCCTCATCTACTCCATCCAACACCGAAAGTTTCTGGAGAACCCCTGAAATGGGGTGGGGCAATTTCTGATAGCATACCGCCGCCAGAATTGCACAATTCACAACACACAACAATACACATAAATCCCCACGAAACACCTAACACAAACCTAACTTACAAAACATAGTCACAAAGAATCGGAAAAAAAACTCAAGTTCTGACTCTTCCTTTGAGCGACCTCCGGGTTCCCTAGCGCTGCGATAACCTGAAGCACTCCAGAACCAACTCTCCGTCAGCCACCACACTCAAGAGGAGAAACACATCAGACACTAACATAGACCAACAATCCACACCACCGAATACCTACCACAACATATAACATTTCAAAAAAGACATTTATTACAAACTTCAGAGACTAGATCTGGTCAGTGACGGTACCGACTTCCGGTCGGGCCATACCGCATCCAGCTAACCTCACGCGCTATTACTTCCATAACTAGGCAGCCTATTCCCCCGGCAATTCCCCCGTGATCTCCGGTAAGGTCCAGTCTCAACAACAACAAAAACCCAACTAAAAACGCATGCCACGTGGCGGATGCATATTCCCAAAAAGGATTGTAATTGTTTCAAATTTTTAGGTTTTGGAAAATCCTGGATAGCTTTTACTTTTTCTGGTGATGGTGTTATCCCAGTTGCAGACAAAATAAATCCTAAAAATTGTAATTCATGGGTAATAAATTTCGACTTGTCTAATTTTAAAGTTATATTGTTTTGTAGTAACTTATTTAATACTGTTTCTATTCTATTACAGTGCTCCTTCCAAGTACATGAAGTAATCAATATGTCATCAACATATACTGTTGTAAAATCTAGAAATTCTTTACCAAGAATTTGGTCCATACATTGTATGAACACGGCCACAGAATTTACCAAGCCAAAGGGTAAACGTTTGAAATGATAATTTCGTCCTTCAAATATAAAAGCGACATATTGTCTACTGTTAGGATGTAATTCAATCTGCCAATAGCCGCAGACGGCATCCCAAGTACTCATGTACTTACATCAATAAAATGTCTTCATTATCTCATCAATCTCACCGGGAGATGTGCGGTCATTAATGAGCATTTTATTTAACTCTCGAGCGTCGAGGCATAATCTAACTTGACCATCTTTCTTTGGTATAGCTACCAGTGGACTAGTGTATGGGGAGTTGCTTCTTTCAATTATGTCTTCAGTGACCATTCTTTGAATTTCTTTTCGTGCTGCTCCCTTTAAAGCTTGAGCGATAGGATAAGACCTTTTATTAAAATTTACATTATCTTTAAACTTTAGTACACACAGGAAGTTTTTTTTGCTTTTCCTGGTGATTCAGAAAATACCGTACTGTATCTATTATAGATTTGTATGAGTTTATGTTTCTCTTCTACACTTATAGTTTCTTTGACATTCCTACCTTGAAACTCCATTATTTCTTCTATCTTCTTCTGCCACATCTCTGACTCCGTTACTTTATTATTCTTACCTATGGTTAACCTATTATTTTCCCTAACATAATATGAATTCAGACACTGAGGGGCCTTTGGCTACCAATTATCTCAGCCGATAACTCACCTTCTTCTGTACTCAGCGTAATCTTACCACTGGCCAGATCTATAATTGCAGTGTGTCGCTGTAGCATATTACACCCTATTAATATTCTAAAAGGTAACCCTTGGGCTACTAAAAATTCCATAGGTATTCCTATTCCCCTGTTGGTAACGTTTAGACATACGTGTTTTCTAATGGTTTTATTCTGCTTCCCGGTGGCGCCAAAAATTGTCATGTTGTTAATGGGTAATGTAGGTATTCTTTCGGTGGTTAACTCTGTAATTCTGTCAAGCTCTAATTGGTCAATAATTGAAACATTTGCTCCCGTGTCGATCATAGCTTCTGTTAATACTCCATGTAATTTTACTTGTACATACACTATATCATTATTCAATGGTGCCTCTTCGACTGCTCTTTCTTCTAGTAATTCCCCCTGTAAATTTTTTAGGTAATTGCTTCTGATAATTGTAATTGGTTCATTAAATTTGTTTTGAGGAGACGGGCTGTCACTTCTTCTCACTGCTGGTACCCGTTTCCCAGACTTCCATCATTATTATTGGATTCCTCCACATTCTCCCTGGGTTGATGCTCAGGTGAATGCCTTCTCTCTTCCTCACTGTTTCTAGGTCTTCGGTGTTCTTCGCTTCTACTTCTTTGCGGAACTTCCTCTCTTTGATATGAATTACTATAATAGCTCCTATTATTGAAATTTTGCTGTCTTCCTCTGTATCAATAATTATTATAATTATTGTTATAATTATGATTAGCTCTCACATAATTTACTCGTTGTCTAGTGTCTCTTGGTTGTTCATTTCTACGATCATCAGTATTTCCAGATCTCCATTTGCTTCTTCTGTAATAAGATTCTTGTTTGTAGTTCTCTAATAAAGCTTCCATACCTCCGATAGTCTTACTTTGTCCAATCAATCGAGCACTTATGATCTTCTCATTAAAATGATAGTCTATTTTGGTGACAAGACACTCATCTGGAATCTTCGGGTCTAAGTATTTTGCAACACATATTTTCCTAAAAAGTATGCCGTAGGTGTCTGTCCTTTAATGCTGTCATACCTCCCATGACAGATATCATCCCGAATAATATTCTGTACCGATTCAGACCAATACTTTAGTTTGAATAATTGTTTAAATTCATTATAATTGCACACTTCATTTCTAATTGCCGTCCACCAGTTGTCTGTAATGTTCTTAAAACACTCATCTAAGATGGCTTTGATCATGTTCCACCTGGTTTCTTTCAATTGGTTCAGTATCTCATCAACTCTTACTAAAAATTCTAGAGGGTTTCTTCTATAGTCCCTAAAGTTCACACTTTCTCTACTATCTTGTATTGTATGTTGTGTGTTACATGTTGGTCTACCACTCATTCTATCTATCTCCCCTTGTATGTTTACTTGGAAATGTCGTAGATTTTCTATTTTCTCCCCCTGATTATTTACTTGGTTTTTTACCTGTTCTATCTTATCAGTAAAATTGGCTATTTTACCGGCTGTGTCACTCTGCATACCATCCAATTGATCTTTAGTTTCCTGTTGTATGGCCATTATTTGGACTTGATTACTATTTTCCCCTCGATCCATCCTGGCATCTATTTCCGTTCTGAATTGTCCGATGGTTTCTTCGGTTTTATCTAGTCTTTGCTTGGTCTCTGTTATCTGCTTTTCTGTTTCCTCCTTGTATCTATCTACTTTTTGGTTAAGCGTTTTGGTAACATTTTCAGTCTTCCACTCGAGAGTTTCCCTTAACTCCTTATTGAAATTCTCCATCTTACCCTCAATTTGTTTCAAGTTTTCTTTGTTTATTTTCTCAATCTTATTTTCCAAATTTTCGTTCATCTGCTTATTGTTTTCTTGAATCTGCCTTAGACTCTCTTGATTACTCTCGTTTTGCTTCCAAATGTTCTCAATTTCCTCAATCCTTTCCTCAATTTGTTTTAATCTTTCCCTCAAGGTTTCGTTTTGTTTCTTTTAGTTTTCCTTATTTTCCTCTTTCATCTGTCTTATTCAGTTTTTACTGTTTTGTTTGCTTTGTTCGGCCATAAATTTCATTATTTCTTGCCAATTTGGTTCTCCTCTGGCTTCGGCTTTGTCGCCCGCCTGTTGCTCCTTTTCCGTGTCCATAACTACTTCGGTTTCTTCTTTATCGCCCGTCTGTTGTTACATTTCACTGTCCGTGACTACTTCTATTTCTTGTTCCTGTCCACCTTCTTCCTTCTCCGGGTCTTCTGTCCTCTTCTTTGGCCTGCCTCTGGTATGCATTTCTTAGCATCTTACAGTTGCCGACAAAAATTAGGTTTTTTGTAATAGTAAATACTTGCGTAAAACTCGAAATTCTTTCCTAATTTAAGCCCTTTACGTTGAGCGCCATTTGTAATAAACAAATCTTTCGACGTGTGTGGGTTGCGTCTATTTGATACTCTTCGAAACTGTCACCTAATTAAGCCCCGCGATGGAAGCCATTTGTAACGTTGTGGTAATAAAACCTTCTCTTCGTAGATTTATTTTAACCGGATTATGTCGTATTTGTTTTGTGGGAATAGTTTTTTCCGTTAAATAAACAATCTGTTTGTTTAATGAAAAATTTTTTTTTTTTTTTACTATCGGGATCCTTTGCGGTTGATTCTCCGCAGGTATTACAGTTCAGCTGATAGAGAGAGAGAGAGAGAGAGAGAGAGAGAGAGAGAGAGAGAGAGAGAGAGAGAGAGAGAGAGAGAGAGAGAGAGAGAGAGAGAGAGAGAGAGGGTGAGCGAAAGAGAATAAGTTCCTCTCTTGTGTACTGTGTTATCGTTTTATTAAGCGTGTTTTGCAACAGCTGTTTTCAAGGCGACACGCTAAAGGTTATGTTCGCCATTACTACCTCGTACGCTATGATGACTGCAGTAGTTTGCCCACTCGTCTCTGCTATTTACCAGTTTCCTGTAACAAATTCGCTATCTACAAAGAATAACACAAAGTCAATTCCCTCAAAAAGGTATTTATTATCTGATGTTGGTTTATATTTTTGAAACCATTAAATTCAGTTCATCGATTTTCAAGTCAACTATTATCGAAATTATAACAACTTTCGATATATGTATTTCTATCATACGACAGATATATTTAATTGTAGTTATAAACAAAATTAACAAATTATTTATCTCAGGGTTTTTTGGGATTCTTTGAGCTGTAAGAAAGTCAGAAATGCTTTGACAAGAGTATCATACTTTACAAGAAAAATATTTTATTCTTAAAATCTATGTCAAAGAGTTCGTTTTTTAGACGCGAGAGCGCAGATTACATGAATTCATACAGCTGACGATCCAAGAAACATGGCCGCTGTGAATGTTCTAATGAGATTATATTTTTACTGTTTTTAATTAAATAAATAAAGTTTGAAACGTTTTCTCACTAAGTTTTCTTATAGATTTAATTATTTTATACTGGTTTCTAGTGTTCCAGTGTTCTTTACTTGGTGGTGATGTGTAGTTTTTTAGTTTATGAAGGTAGGCATTTCTCACCCATTAAGCTAGGTTCCAATTTTCAATCTATCTTGTGGCTGGACAAATTTTCATTTTTTTTTATATTCTCGCATCAATTAATATGTTTCATGTGATGTCCCAGATATGGTTTTTATGCTGATTCTTTTTCTTCAGTTGCGTACGGTTTGAAATTTAGTTAAAATTTTTACATTTTCTGGACATTATTTTAGTGTCATCTTGAAATAAAAGTTACCAATCCCCTCATCTTGTTACCTTCGTTACCGTTAGTAACCAAGAAAAAGAGTTTTTATTGGCTAACCTAGGTACAGTTTTAGTAATTAGGCTAGTCTTTAGATAATATTAGTTCTTTCACCTTTAAAAAAAAATACTCCTTTATAAAGGTTAACTCTAATTAAATTTAATTTACATAGTGTTTTTCTTCATACTATTACATATGCTTAAATACTTATTTGTTATAATTTAGTGGTGATACTCCATAGTTTTTTATTAACAAGATTCTTGTTTTTTAGGACCATTTTCCATTAACATTATTTTCTCATAACAATTACATAAACTTATTTAATATACCCTTCTCTCATCACCTGAAAGTGTTTTTTATTAAAATTTAGTTTTCTTTTATATTTTTGGTATACAAGATTGGTTTAATTAGTTCATTTCTGACTTTTATATTTGTAAATGTATTACTGTTCTAGGCCCTATTTTATTTTTCACTATCTCTTTATAATTTATTCCAATTAACAGTTATTAATTCCTTCTCTAATCCTGCATCTTTCAGAACAATAAACATAATAATATTCTACTTATACATTGAAATATTGCCTTTGTGGCCTAACAAAAATAAAACAGTAATAACTTACTACTAACTACTTATTATCTATTACAAGATTCCTGCATCCTTATCACAACTTGTGACTGATGTCTCTTTAATATCACTAATCATACTTTGCTATTCTTTTAAGTTTTTTATAAATAGGCTATGCTTTACTATAGTTCTATTTATTATGATTTTGTTTCACTTTAACTTCATTAACTATAATAACATCTCATTCTCTTATTAGGTCGCACTTGCCCTACACTGTATTTTTATAGCACCACTTATTACACCGTTTATTCACTACTAGAGTTTTTATTTTTTAGTTTACTAATAATCTATAACAAAGGTTTTATAGCATGATACCTTTGTATAATACATTTTCTGACCTGTGGAATGGGATATCTACTGAATTTGTTTATCATTAATAATAATAATATCAGATATCTTACTGTTTCTTAAAGAATATTGGACATTTTGTTCATTTAGTATGATGTACTGATTATGTAAGGTTACAATATGTATATTTTAATTTATTTAAACATACCTACAGTGTATGTACTTTTTGCTAATATAAAATGTACTGGTAGAAAGTCTATTTTGGTCTGTCAGTGTAACGATGCGTTAGTTTACCAGCTTTGAATTTTGTGAAAGATGTTTTTTTATGAAAATCACATTAAATCATGTTCTGGATTAATTGCTAACCGAAACACGTCTGTACAAGTCATCTACTATATAGCTACTCCAATGTTGGATTATTAGCCAGTAAACTGATTAAAGCTGTATGCTAATTTTACTTCCATATTCCTTAAGGAATGGAAGTATGGTGATGGCAAAAAAAATCGTGTTCGAGATTATTGCAGATTCTGATTCTACTACACTCAGAACATGAAAAAAAGTCGTTTTCCGAAAAGTGTCTGTGTGTGTGTTCTGTGTGTGTGTGTGTCTGTGTGTCTATAGATTTTTTTTCTATGGCAAACGATAACTGCCGCAAATTCAAACAGAATCAAATAATTTTTTGCATACAGCCCTGATTTGTAGAGTACTCACGACCTATTGTTTTTGGTGAAGACCGGTTGAGGGAAAGGGGTAGTTTACCTGCAACGGTTTTTTTTATCAAGGGAAATTTTTTTTTTTTGGCAAACGATAACAGCCGCAAATTCAAACAGAATCAAATAATGTTTCGCATACAGCCCTGAATTGTAGAGTTCTCAAGACCTATTGTTTTTGGTGAAGATCGGTTAAGGGAAAGGGGTAGTTTACCAGTAACATTTTATGTTTTAACAAGGGTATTTCCTATGGCAAACGATAACAGCCGCAAATTCAAACAGAATCAAAAGATTATTTGCATACAGCCCTAGATTGTAGAGTTCTCAAGACCTATTGTTTTCGGTGAAGATCGGTTAAGGGAAAGGGGTAGTTTACCTGCAACGTTTTTTTTAACAAGGGTATTTTTTATGGCAAACGATAACAGCCGCAAATTCAAACAGAATCAAATAATTTTCTGCATGCAGCCCTGATTTGTAGAGTACTCAAGACCTATTGTTTTTGGTGAAGATCGGTTAAGGGGAAGGGGTAGTTTACCTGCAACATTTTTTATCAAGCGTATTTTCTATGGCAAACGATAACAGCCGCAAATTCAAACATAATCAAATAATATTTTGCATACATCCCTGAATTGTAGAGGTCTCAAGGAATTTCGATTTTGGTGAAGATCGGTTAAGGGAAAGGGGTAGTTTACCTGCAACCTTTTACGTTTTAACAAGAGTAAAGTACTTAAAAATTTATTTAAACTTTTTGAAACAATGGTAATTGTTAAAAATAAAATAATTTTGTTGCCAGGCAATAAAATTAAAATTTTTTCATTTATGTATTTTTTTCTCAGTTATGTACTGTTTACGTTTCCATTTTATTATTATGACTACCGCAATGAAAAGGCAGGGAAGACACACGCGCGCGCGCGCGCACACACACACACACACACAATTCCCGTTATTTCTGGCCTCATTCATGTTTATTTTCTTACATTTGCACGGTTTTTAAATGGAAAGTGCCGAACCCATACCAACATAACAAATGCAAGCCGAAAAGTGTCCAGCACCACAGAACTGTGGTTAAGGCTGAAGCAGTAAGTAGAAAGAAGTAGTTTCTATGGTAATATTTCATTTCGAAAATGATTTTAAATATAAATCTTAGAATATGGAAGTCACGTATGGTTCTCCATACCGATATTTTATTACTTCCATATTCCTTAAGGAATGGAAGTATGGTGATGGCAAAAAAAATCGTGTTCGAGATTATTGCAGATTCTGATTCTACTACACTCAAAACATGAAAAAAAGTCGTTTTCCGAAAAGTGTCTGTGTGTGTGTCTGTGTGTCTGTGTCTATCTGTGTGTCTGTGTGTAGATTTTTTTTGTATGGCAAACGATAACTGCCGCAAATTCAAACAGAATCAAATAATTTTTTGCATACAGCCCTGATTTGTAGAGTACTCACGACCTATTGTTTTTGGTGAAGATCGGTTAAGGGAAAGGGGTAGTTTACCTGCAACGGTTTTTTTTATCAAGGGAAATTTTTTTTTTTTTGGCAAACGATAACAGCCGCAAATTCAAAAAGAATCAAATAATGTTTCGCATACAGCCCTGAATTGTAGAGTTCTCAAGACCTATTGTTTTTGGTGAAGATCGGTTAAGGGAAAGGGGTAGTTTACCTGTAACGTTTTATGTTTTAACAAGGGTATTTCCTATGGCAAACGGTAACAGCCGCAAATTCAAACAGAATCAAAATATTATTTGCATACAGCCCTGATTTGTAGAGTACTCACGACCTATTGTTTTTGGTGAAGATCGGTTAAGGGAAAGGGGTAGTTTACCTGCAACGGTTTTTTTTTATCAAGGGAAATTTTTTTTTTTTTGCAAACGATAACAGCCGCAAATTCAAACAGAATCAAATAATGTTTCGCATACAGCCCTGAATTGTAGAGTTCTCAAGACCTATTGTTTTTGGTGAAGATCGGTTAAGGGAAAGGGGTAGTTTACCTGTAACGTTTTATGTTTTAACAAGGGTATTTCCTATGGCAAACGGTAACAGCCGCAAATTCAAACAGAATCAAAATATTATTTGCATACAGCCCTAAATTGTAGAGTTCTCAAGACCTATTGTTTTTGGTGAAGATCGGTTAAGGGAAAGGGGTAGTTTACCTGCAACGTTTTTTATCAAGCGTATTTTCTATGGCAAACGATAACAGCCGCAAATTCAAACAGAATCAAATAATTTGTTGCATACGTCAGTGAATTGTAGAGGACTCAAGGCCTTTAGATTTTGGTGAAGATCGGTTAAGGGGAAGGGGTAGTTTACCGGCAATCTTTTACGTTTTAACAAGAGTAAAGTACTTGAAAATTTATTTAAACTTTTTGAAACAATGGTAATTGTTGAAAATAAAATAATTTTGTTGCCAGGTAACAAAAATAAAGTCATTTTGATTATAAAATATAAATATTTACAACAAGAAAAGAATTTTCAGTTTTCAAAATTTAAATATATTTTTATAAAACAATGGGTTTTTTCATTGAGGTGGGGACCATGTCACTCACTCCATCTCAAGCCTCTCCCATTTTGCAGAAAAAGAGGACCCTGTCAAGGCTGATACTTTGACGACAGTGACAGGGCTTTCCACCAAATTCAGCAGAGTGACAGGTAGGCCCAACTCTGATTGGCTCCTCAGATTTCCCCAGCGTTAGTAGGTTCTATGAAAATATTTTATTTCAAAAATGATTTTAAATATAAATCTTAGATATGTTTTATAAATCTCATGTTTTATGTTTTAACATGGGTAATTTTTTATATGACGAACCATAACTGCCGTAAATTCAAACAGAATCAAATAATATTTACATATGTGCCTGAGCTATAGAGAACTCAATGTCTGTTGATTTTGGTGAAGATCGGTTACAGGGAAAGGGCAGTTTACCTGAAACATTTTTTGTTGTAACATGAGTAAAGTACTTAATTTTGATAAAGTATCCTGATAAGATCTTAATAATCCACTGTAGAAACGTAGATGAAATATCTATAAATGAAGAGGCTAGTTGAACGGGCTGGAGGTAATTTTCTATAAATCAAAATTATAGTTGAAGGGGGAGGGGATGATTTTTTTTATATGTGTACTACGTTATTGGCAACAAAGAAGTATTTTTTTGTTAAAATTCCTTCCCTGGCTGTTTGGCTTAAAATGATTTTAAATATAAATCTTAGAATATGGAAGTCATGTATGGTTCTCCATACCGATATTTTTGTCTGACACTACAAAAACATAAGGTTATCAAAAAAAAAAGTATAAATACAACAGGATATTTCACTAAATATCACTATAGTATTGACGACTCGGAACACTAAGTTTTTTATAAGTAAAAACGTAAAGTTTTACCTTACAGCCTAAACCGGCTTTCACCTTTAGAAGGCTTCATGAAGGATGAAGCCTTCTAAAGGTGAAAGCCGGTTTAGGCTGTAAGGTAAAACTTTACGTTTTTACTTATAAAAAACTTAGTGTTCCGAGTCGTCAATACTATAGTGATATTTAGTTAAGTAACGGACACGTCATGGACAACGAAATCCAAGGATATTTCAAGACATTGGTTACAGGTGACTGAAAGTTGCTTGAACTAATAGCCTACTATGTACATCTTATATTTATAAAATCTCATAATTTCAGGAGATATAATCTTGGGTGCTTTACATTATGATCACTATCAATGGCAACAATGTTTAGCCCATGTAAAACAGTTATCATAACATTTAACAGAAAAACATAAATGTTAAACACAGACTCCTCCATTGGTTTGTAAGTAGGCTACATTCTACACTACATTAATTTCTTCTGTACTAAGAATGTTATGTACAGACGGGTAGGAGGCTGCTTGATATGTCACCTCTTCTTCATCTCTCCCACCTCTGCCATTTGGTGTGACCACTTATTTTTTAATTAATACATAAAAACATTATGATGCTTTGAACACAGTATGCAGAGCATGAAAAGGAGAGTGTATTGAGGGACATGGAAGGGAAACATGCATGAGAACTTGACCTGCTTTTAGATATTATCCTGCGATAGTGTCTAACTAGCCTTATTCTATTTTCAGGCCCAACCCCATTCCCTTTAGTAGGAAGTATATTCAGTTTTCCAAGTCGCTACATTGAAGTCACATTTGAAGTATGGTCCAAACGATGTGGCCAGGTCATCGGCTGTATATTCGGCACAAAGCGAGTAGTCTTCATCACTGGAGTTGATAACGTACTCGCTGCAATCCGCAAGGAAGAATTTCAAGGATGGCCTGATGATTTCTTGATGAGATTGCACAATTTTGGGAAACGCTTAGGTTGGTAATTGTTTTGTAGTTGTATCTTTGTTTTGTAAGTAGAGAATAGGAAAAATATCTGTAACTAAACATCTGCAACTTAAGCTTTCTAAGAAGTTCCAAACATGAGGAGATATTGTTACTTAAAGAAAGTAGCTTTCCTTCATTACTTCAGTTTTAATTAATGAAGCATATCTTATTTTTGTTAGCACTTATTTTTAATGGAAGACCTACAAATTGTTTATGTGATTATTTCTTGTGTGTACTGATAGTTGTGTATGTTCATTAGTAAGTGAAAGATCCGGTTTATAATGAGTAGTTGCCAACCTCATTTATTGTCCCAAACTTTGTTAGCTGTTGTTAGCTGTAACAGCTACATAAAAATTACCTTATTTGTCAAATTTTAAGAATAGTTTTATAATAGACTGTTTCCTGCAGGAGTATGTAATTACATAAAAACATATTAATTTATTTATAAACTTACGGTAGGACTAATTTTCAATATAAACTATCCACCTGTATGTTTTACTAAGTCATGTTTAAAATACCCTGTTGTAACTGCATAGTTCAGGTATCCCATGTTCCTCGCAAATAAACTCAGTTGTGCAAAATTTCCACAGACATCGATTTTGATTGTAATTCCAGTAATACACCAACAACTGCAAATAGTACCCCATCTAAAGCTACTATTTTTTGCTGTTAAATTATAGATAATCATGATAGTGTCAGCTGTGTTTAGGAAAAGAATGTTTACATTTCAAATATGCCAGGAACTTTTATAATACATCTATCAATTCATAATAAAATCCTTTACATGTTATTACCTTTTTCAAGCTACCATGTTATTTTTCCATGACTTTATACAAAATATCTTCATTTATTTAATTTTTGTCCCATTCATTTTATAAAATTCCTCTTTTTATAGACTAGATTAGATTAACAATGAATAGACCAGGTAAATCATAAATTGCTTGGCAAAATTGCCTTTTATTGTAACTTCTAGTGATGAAAGATTTTATAAAGTTCTGCCATTGACAACACACAAATCTAAAAACATTTGTATTGACATTTTGATTACCGGTATATTCATTGTCAACATCAATATGTACACATGAAAGTTTAGCCAAAAGAGCATAAGGAAGAAAATCTAAAATAATGAAGAAAAGATCAACTATCAGTTCAATATGAGATACACAATATTCTCTTCAAATTGGTAAAGCAGGATTGGAAGATGGTATTATCTAAAGAAGGGTTGCTTAAATTAATAAAACCCATATATGAAAGCTTAACATGCATCAGCTTTGATTATAACGCTGAAGGTAACAGATTTGTTACCTTCAGTTAACTTCAAGAGATAATTACTTTGAAACGCGTAGATAATATTTGCGTTTTGTTTTTGTTTTGCATAGTAGGCCTATGTTCACAGCTACTTGGTGGTACTAAGTGCATAGTAAAAATATTTTCAAATAGGTTATATAATTCCCAGGTGCAAATAATATTTACGGACAATTTTTAAGTTTATGAACAAATAAGTAATGATCGTATTTTGTATAACTTGGTACACTGGAAAATACTGTTGCAAGCATCTGGGATTCAGCTACGAGTTTCATGAATGCATATTTTGAATGCTTCGTTCCTGTCGAACCATTTCATACCACCGCACACTACGCGTATACCACAGCGTGGATTCTATATTAAATTTCTGAAGAATTCACATTGTCAGCGCTGAATTCTCAGTTGTATTTGTAAGAACGAAGATGAATACAGTTTCAAACTGACACACCGTATCTTGAAATAAAATATTGTGGTCGATCACTCTGCTCTGCAGTGTGTTAGTTGGAAAGGAAACGATACTGGACGAGATAAATAAAAAGAGCTTTAAAATTACAATTAAATTTGTTTTTATGAATAACTTGTTCAACGCTACATACTGATAGCCATGTCAAAATTAACCTATCTTTTGCAACGTAAGATTTGTTTTTATTAAACAAACACCGACCTGAACTTATGACATAAGTGACTAGGTACAAACGACCTCTACTCTCAGACACTGAGTTCGAAATACGTACCCTTATATTTGGTTTTCTCTGATTATACAGTGAGATGATTTAAATAGGCGCTTGTGAAATAGTCTAACCACCGATTCTTATCTAATAGTCATACATAGTCATAAACATATGTCTAATAGTCGCATACAGTCTCTAATAGTCATTGTCCGACTCTTATTGAAATATTTATTTGCTCAGCTCGGGAACATTTAGTTACTTGCAAGAACTTATTAACGTGTAAATACATCAGTTGATAGTAACGAAAACGGCAACTTTGGTGCACGTATAAAGAATATGAGAGTCAAGGAAATAATTTGTCATAAAATGTCTTTGAGTTTTAAAACAATGAACTGTAGATTTATAAATATGGATACATGCAGGCGTACACAAAACATGTAGTCTAGAGAAACTTGATTATCATTCGTATTCGAACATCATTCTAGAAATATCATTAAGTTTCTTACAGGTGTATTATGTACATAAGAAGACATATGTGTGTGCATAAAGACGTATAATATAGGCAATTTGTGTTCGCAACACAAATTAAAAGTATAATGCATTTTACCGATTTAAGCAGCGTTGGTGGACGCTGATTATATTACATCGAAGATGTAAAATTTATATTTATTCATCAACACAGTTACTGTATACTAAAACAAGAAATAAATCAAGTCGTTAACTACTTATTTACGGGAAAACTGTGTGCCGTGTTTGGGCGAGAACCCGGCTCCGTTAATTAAATAAAAAGTTACGCACGGCTTAAGCACTGATTTCGTTAATTAATTAGAGTGACGGTATGTATAATGTTGGCAATACATTCGCTAAGCTGATCTGCGCGCGCTCTGGGGTCGGCGCGGCATAACGATTTTTCCGTCGCTGCTCTGACCAGTTCACGGCCAGCGCTTGACGTCGACTGTCCTTGCTCTCCCGGCTGCTTTGAGAGTTTGGATCTTTGTAAATTATCTATTACTATGCATAGATAATCGCTACGTGACTCTCCGGGTCCCTGATTAAGACGACGACCTGATTCGCTCCAGGAGGTGGCTGAACAACTGCTACCCATGCTGTTAACCTAGCAACTTTCTAGCAACTTAACATGCATCAGCTTTGAAATGTTATTTATATCTATGGAAAGATTTCACCAGTAATAATATGTTTAGGGAGGTTAGAAATGAGTTAAAGAAGTGTTATGATTGTCAAACAGCAAAACAGACTGCTGATCAAGCGAATCTTCATACCTATGTGAGAATGCAAGGACACAGAAAGAAGCAAAAGGGGAAGTTAGGGCAGAGAATACTTAGGACCCATTACTACGATTAAGTCGAGGGGGTTAAAAACATAACAGTCTGTGTATAGATGTGTTTCTAAGGCAGTTAATCTGTATCCGATCATGCAACCCACAACTAAGCTGTCGAAAAAATTCTGTTAAGGAAGTGTATTCTAACACAGGGTAAAATGAAGAGAATTCATAGCGATCAGAAGGTACAATTCCAGAGTGAGGTTTGGCATAAAACATTAAGAGAAAATGGAATTCAACCCATACGCACAGATGTTCGTTGTGTATTACGACACAAAACGGAGAGAAGTAGGTAAATATCACGCCAGTTCTTTGAGGAAATTCCATTCATATAAATAACTGGGTTAATAGAACAATTAAAGTTGAACCATAAGTGAAGTGGATATACTATAACACCGCATCGACTCCGCATACATAAGGGGAGAATATTGCTCAATCCCTCCAAATAAGGGTAAAAAAATTGAAGAATCGCATATTCATTATTATTCGCACATAAAATAAATCAATGTGTTTGTAAATAAAAACGATACCATATTACTTGTCTAATAAAAAGGCAGAGAAAACAAAAATTTTTAATAAACCTAAAATTTTTTTTCACCAAGCAGGGAAATAATGCGACAGTACAACCATATATAGTACTGTGCATTGCCAAAATAATTAAAAGAATTAATAAAAATAAATAAATCTATAGTTGATAGACATGATTCAGATTGCAAGCTGGATTGTTTAAAAAATAGGGAACACACATATCAGGCATGTACACGCATATCTGGCCACCTGGCGCTAACTGTGTGTACATGTGTATTTTGTTTGTGTGTGTGAAACCTGTCTGTTCCTGGACAGTAACCACCCCTATTCAATTGATGTTGTTATCTTCTTAACAATACAAATAAATAAATTCAGTTATTCTTGGTGACATAGTTTACCTTGCACATAATTATCGAATTTATTTTTTATGGTACTTACCATAATTATGGTGTAATGCATATGAATCACTTCTCTTTGTAGGGTCCAGAGTTCTTTCACCGAAACTAGAGACTGAGTCGGGTATTGAAATAATGCTTTTACACAACAGTATTGGGGTTGTAAAACTTTGTTTAATGATCTTGACTGGTTTCTTTCACATTTATGAACATCGCAATTATTGTGATTGGTAACAATAACAAAATGGCGTCTTGTTTTACTTTCGCCTATTACCATTTATCAATCTAATTTTTTAACAATAATTTGCTTTCAATTTACTTCAGAAACTAATTGGAAATTGCTCTAGACTTTCTACTTTATACTGCAATATTTGGCTTATACACGTGATTATTAGTAATATATAAAAAAGAATACAAACACAAACCAACGCCTCATGGCGTCTTGCCTGTTTAATAGCCGGCTTTCCGTTTACTCTCACACACACTCATTTGCCCCAGAAATAGATACATTTTAATTGAATTTACTTGTACATTTTTTGAGCTCAATTTTCTTTATTGTAATGAATTGAGGGAAATGTGCACTTTCCTGTATTTGAAGTGGCGTTGTTCCTCCAGACGTCTCCTCTTCGCCGGCCTGTGTTTTCCGAAAGTTTTACTGCATCCTGGCTATATTTTTATGGTCACACACTGAATTTAAATTTGTTTTACATTTTATAGTTCACTGATTACTGTTGTTGTTGTTACATTTTTGTTTAATTTTTTACTTTTGCCGGCGATTAACGACCAGCACGTTTTACTATGTGTTGACTCTCTGAAAGTCTGATGTGCAATTGGACGGATAACTGGTTCCGTTTCTGTATGTGTGTGTGTTATGTCGTCAGCATTCTATTGTTTCAGTAGCCAACGCCCTGGTTTATGCGTTATTGTTGTTACGTCATTCAAATTTTTTAATGACGCCTCGCATTGTTGACCAATGAAAAATTATATTAAGAGCCTGTGTTAACTCCGGCAACCATCGAATGCGTTCTATTCCGCACGTACGCCCTTGGGCCTTGGAATAGTCCCGCTCTGTTGAATCTGCGTTGTTTTGTTAATGCTTGGGGGAAGTTGCTCTAACCATAATTTATATATGAAATACAATGTAAAAATACAATAATTTTCCCTGAATACCAAACTTATGGAAATATGTCTTTTGTCCTGTTACAAAACCCCCTCAATGAAAGGTTTTATGCCGAAGCATAAAAACTTTCATTGACCCATTCACACTTCCTAAAGGGATCAGCCCAGATATGTTGCCACAACCCCCTGTAGTGTTACTGTAAAAGAAATACAATCACTTACCCTTGGCCCAATGATGATGATCGTACCATCTGACCTTACTGGACTTCTCAGGACAGATCCCAACACCATAAGGCCATTAGGCACTTAACGCTCCTGCTCTGACGCATAGGCCAGCTCAGGACCGCCGTCACAACACCATCAAACTCTGAAACATTTAATACAAAATTTTAAAATAGTGGCCTTATCTATTCCCATATCCACAACTGATATATCTCCCCTTAGATGCATTGGTTTGTGTTTTGAGGCGTTGGTTTGCTTAACTGAAATTTTCTAATAACAATATAAACAAGATTTATGATAGAAGATTTCCTTCACTTTTCAACATTCCTGCATTTATTAAAATTTTCTGACTCCAGTCAATATTAACTTACTTCCCTCGCCACAAGAAAACATATTCTTATATTAATCATAACACATAAAACAACCTTTTAATTTTCAAAGCAACAACTACTATCTCTATCGTTTTATATAAAAACAGAAAAAAATATATACCTACTATGGCAAACATTTCAAATATTTAAATTTCTTTACATCGCTTTCTTTATACTTATATTTCTTTGAAACAGAATCAAACTATATTTTTGTTCAAAACCATTTCTGACCTTATCTATCCAACATGTTAACATCTGTTACCGTCGCTACCCCTGTAACGACCTCCTAACCACACACACTATTGTACCCCCACTGGACTGTGGCGCCCAGATGCCTTCACAAAGACTGAACTGATGGAGGAAATTTGTCATCTCCTTGTCTTTGCTTCAGCATTACATTATAAAATAGTTAGATATCATAATATCTATAAGTTACATAGTTCACATTTAAATAAATGGTATCAAACTTTATAACATTATTACTATCAACCCTCTATTCAACTTTTATTATTTAACATTTATTATATCATTAGATTCTATAAAAAAAATTTTCAAACTTATTATCAACCTTGCTGTTACATCACCTTTCTACTATGAATTTTCCTTTTCTAACCTTTTCATCAATACTTGTCTAGTTTGGGCGACTCTCTATTATTCACTATTATCTATATCTTATTTTGGCATTTGTCTCTCTAACCTTACTACCTTTTTTTTTCCTAACAACCACTGCTAACAACCAGATTTATATATTACGACACCAATATCTCAATAATAAACACCTTCACTAATTCCACTTACCTCTGGCACCGCTCGTCTTTGTACTAGGATGTGTGTTCCCTACCTGGCCATACACATACCTAACCATTTGCCCTCCACCAAATATCGGCAAACACTCTAACCCAAAATTGCTCCGCCTGCCACAACGCCGCACGCTGGTCTCTTGCCACGCCGCACGCTGATCACTCCTTACACCACTACACTTACTACAAAATATCATCATCAACAAATATATTTACCATTCACATTACTCACCTCTCTACATATAATCACTAACTACTGTGTCCCTAAAATATCTAACACCTCTTTGTGTATTATCTGTATCTCTACTTCTTATTCTCTCTAACTCCCAATAACTCTGCTTAACTCACCTGCCTTATTTATCATTATCACGCAAATTCTATCCCCTTTTTAACATTTTACCTTACTGTGATCATTTACAATTGCATTAGAAAATTCATCCCTCACCTACTAATAACAATACATCTCAACAGCCAAATATATTACATGCTTCATTTATTATCCATTAGAATCTAAATCTCATAATTATTTAAAATCATTATCAAACTTTCTTCCATTAATTATTCTTTGATTATTTAAAATTCTACAGTACATGGTTTACATAAAAATACATAAAATACACAACATCAAGAATACACAAATACATTGACATCAATACACACAAAAAATATACAATCCAAATTATCATTTAATCCTTTACCACAAATCAGTTCATAAACAGTCCATTTCAAAACACTGTCCACATAATTAAATGTTCATTAACACAATAAAATATCTATCCTCCATCGTCAAACAATAGTTTTATCTTTGGTCTGTACAATTTATTTTTTATTAAATACATTATATTAACATCATTAATATAATACACATTTAAATTCTTATATTTTATAAAACCATCATAATTAATAGGGTTATTCCCTACCAATTCATCATACAACCTGTCACGGTTGGTTATTGTCCTGTCACCTCCAGTATAATTAGTCACCACTAGGTACGTTATAAAGTCATTATTTTCATTATCATCTTCTCCTACTGCTATATCAGCTTCATTACAAGGTAAGTTCTTACTTTTATTATACATCATCTCTATTCCTAACTTTTACATAAACTCTTCATAGTTTCTACTCATCTTAAAAATCTCTATTTCTCTTTTTCTCTCACAATACCTCTCACTTTCAAAACATCTCTCTCTTTTAATATATCTCTCTCTACCACACCAAGCTACATTCTCTCTTTCTACATTTGCAGAGGACACAAATTCACAACTATTGCACCACTTGTGAAGTGCACTAAAAAAACCAGGGACAACTTTATTTGTAGACCTATCGTCTCCCAAATATACATTGAAGGCACTCTCGTCCTTCCTCAACACATGTACTTCACCCCCAACTACGCCATTAAGGGAAGAATTTACCCCCTGCAATCCCCCTACAATTATATTTTCTTTACACACTTTCTTTAACCTCTCAACACACACTAACACTCCATTATCGTCATATTCTATTCCCCATAAAATCGCATTACCACTACCAGTGTTCACATAATCATTTTCTAATATCATATTTTTATTTCTTTTATTATCATAATTCTTACCACTACTCACCTTGTCTTTATTTATGTTCTAATTGTCTATTACTGTACTCTTCGAATTGTCATCTATTTCTTTAATCTTATTTTGTAACATGCTCATTCTATTACTAGCATTATTCTCATGTTTTGATACTGTTTGGTCTATTGTTTCAATATGTTTGGTTATGTCTATTACATTTGATTCAAATTTCTCTAGCTTATTTTGTAAAATTTTAGTTTTAATTTCTATCTGTTTATTTACTTCACATTTAGTTCTACTCTCTATCTGCTCGTTAACTGTGGTTAAACATTTATTCTCTATTTCTCTATTTTGTGTTTCTATTTGGTTTTGAACTGTCTCATTGATTTGGTTAATTTTATCATCTAAATTAATTATTTTGGTATGGAATTGCTCATTACTGGTTTCTGTTTGTTTTTGAATACTGTCACAATGTATTTCTATTTCATTTATTCTTTCAACAAAATTACAATTTTGTTTTTTAATTTCCTTTTTTATGTCATTTAATTGTTCATCAAACTTGTTAAACTTATCATTAAAATTGTCTAATCTTGTGTTTTGCTCATCAAACTTAACTCGTTCGTTAAATTTTTCATCTAAAAGTAATCTCATCATTTTTATCACATCATTTTCCTCAACTCTTTTTGTTGGGATTGGTGTCAAGTGAATACCTCCACTCATTATTTCTGATTCTGTTACACTTATTTCGTTCTTATTTGCCATTGTTAAAAAAATTTTTAATGAACTGTTACTTTCTACAGACGTCACAACATAACCTACAATTATACTACCCCTCACTTCAATACCCACTCTGTCTCTATATTTGGGCTTGTTATATAAAATTTATTTTATATAGTCACCAGTTCGGGCGGCAATTGTTATCTTCTTAACAATACAAATAAATAAATTCAGTTATTCTTGGTGACATAGTTTACCTTGCACATAATTATCGAATTTATTTTTTATGGTACTTACCATAATTATGGTGTAATGCATATGAATCACTTCTCTTTGTAGGGTCCAGAGTTCTTTCACCGAAACTAGAGACTGAGTCGGGTATTGAAATAATGCTTTTACACAACAGTATTGGGGTTGTAAAACTTTGTTTAATGATCTTGACTGGTTTCTTTCACATTTATGAACATCGCAATTATTGTGATTGGTAACAATAACAAAATGGCGTCTTATTTTACTTTCGCCTATTACCATTTATCAATCTAATTTTTTAACAATAATTTGCTTTCAATTTACTTCAGAAACTAATTGGAAATTGCTCTAGACTTTCTACTTTATACTGCAATATTTGGCTTATACACGTGATTATTAGTAATATATAAAAAAGAATACAAACACAAACCAACGCCTCATGGCGTCTTGCCTGTTTAATAGCCGGCTTTCCGTTTACTCTCACACACACTCATTTGCCCCAGAAATAGATACATTTTAATTGAATTTACTTGTACATTTTTTGAGCTCAATTTTCTTTATTGTAATGAATTGAGGGAAATGTGCACTTTCCTGTATTTGAAGTGGCGTTGTTCCTCCAGACGTCTCCTCTTCGCCGGCCTGTGTTTTCCGAAAGTTTTACTGCATCCTGGCTATATTTTTATGGTCACACACTGAATTTAAATTTGTTTTACATTTTATAGTTCACTGATTACTGTTGTTGTTGTTACATTTTTGTTTAATTTTTTACTTTTGCCGGCGATTAACGACCAGCACGTTTTACTATGTGTTGACTCTCTGAAAGTCTGATGTGCAATAGGACGGATAACGGGTTCCGTTTCTGTATGTGTGTGTGTTATGTCGTCAGCATTCTATTGTTTCAGTAGCCAACGCCCTGGTTTATGCGTTATTGTTGTTACGTCATTCAAATTTTTTAATGACGCCTCGCATTGTTGACCAATGAAAAATTATATTAAGAGCCTGTGTTAACTCCGGCAACCATCGAATGCGTTCTATTCCACACGTACGCCCTTGGGCCTTGGAATCGTCCCGCTCTGTTGAATCTGCGTTGTTTTGTTAATGCTTGGGGGAAGTTGCTCTAACCATAATTTATATATGAAATACAATGTAAAAATACAATAATTTTCCCTGAATACCAAACTTATGGAAACAGGTCTTTTGTCCTGTTACAATGTTAGAATTTAAGTATTATTTTAATTATAAGAAAACTATGTACAATAATGTAAAACTAAATGCACCAAAGTATGTATTTTATAAAGATGCGCAAAGGGTTAAAAAACTGTTTAAAAGTGACGTAAAGTGAAATTACAATGAATAAAAAAGTGAATAACTCCCTGAATAATTATAATAAAGAAGTGTAAGTTACATATAATAGACATATGAAAATTAGCGATCGATTGAGCAGAGTGTAGTGTAAAACAGACTTCGCAATTCGCAAAGTCAAGCGAAATTAGTGAATCGAACGAGAGTGGGAGAAAGGACGCTTTCGACAAACTCTGACTAGACCGATATTGTTCAGACAGGAGTTTTGCACGATGTGGCTATAAATACCAGGTCGCGCTAATAAAGCTTCTTCTTCTTAATTCAACCGTTGCCGCTGGAGGCTATGTCAGTCAACAACGCTGTCTTGAATCTACTGTCAGAGTCACAGGACGAACTGGAAGTCAAAGCAGAGTAGCAGAGCACATATGCAGAGGTTCTATGGATACACCTACAGCCCATGATGTGAGGAGAGACAACCAGTAAGCAGTACATGCAGTGGAATCCTGGAAGAGGACACGGAGGACATAGACGAGGACCGGAGGAGGACACACCGATTTACCACATCAAACGAGGTGATAAAAACCCATAATAATTACCGACAATTGAAAGACAATAATTAAAACTAGAATGAAAGACATTCGAACTGTTGATAAAAATATTTAAATTGTACATAGTGGTGTAAAGGCAGATTGTTAATTTAGAATAATGTCTCATGTATAGAAATTAGGATTTGAAGATAACGTGAATGCTATAAGGGCAATATCTGATTGAAATCGAAGTAAATAACTAAGTAAGTAACTAACTAAATATTAGTAAGTAAGTAACTAATAAAGTCTTTATTTGATAAAAGTACAATGCATATGCAGTAGAAAAGTATTAAAGCCAAGTAAGATTAAATGATTAAATGAATTGAAATAAAAGTAAAATCATTGTTGAAATAAATTAATAAGCAATTGCAAGGATGACCACACTGAATGAGTAAGCCGAGAACAAAAATAATTAATAGTTAAGAGTAGATAATAAGATTTTTGTATAACCTGTTTAAATGTAATTTGTTCGTCAGAAGTCACATGCATAAGATCGCACAAGCAATGAATAATGAATAATTTGTTATTTCCAAAGAAGTAAAGAGGTTGTTAAATAAATAATGTAAATATTTGAAAAACGTATTAAGCATTCTTGTTATTACGATTACACCTAACAACATTGTTATGTTATATAATTCACACATGCATAAATATTATTGTATTAAAGTCGTAAATTTACAATATCTATGTGATGTTATAATATATATTACAACGATACAACGTTATTAAATGTAAGTGTGTCGGGCGCGCGCTCATGAGCGACAAAATTATACAACTGTAAATAACATTTCTAACAACGTGTACGTGTAATTAGGGGTTCAGGTGTAATTATAATAAGGGTAGCCTTTTTAGGAATTCAAAATGTTCCCATTTATTAATTTAAACAAACATATCAAGAAATAATAATACAAATAATGATTACTTCGTCATACGATATTCATTATACTGTACATGGTTTCAAAGTTTCTTTGTTTGCTGTAATCTCATCACCAACATAAAGCTTATATCATAGATATAATATTATTAATTTTAATTAAAAACATTTCTTCATTATGTTATACTGTCTGGACTACTCAGTCTGAATGTGTGCTTTTAATATAAAAATATTTAACTAAGTTAACTATTTGTTCATTCTTTCAAATGTACATTAAAATATTTTCAATAAATTATTAATTCAAAAATTATGCTTTCATAATTACTCTACAATTTAAATTAAAATATTTTCAATAAATTATTAATTCAAAAATTATGCTATATTTTTTTATACAAGACATTTATATTTATAAGTTATAATTACACTTTTTTTTAAATTATTGTCTTTCTTTTGACAATGTTTATCAATCTTTGATTAAGTCTTTTGTTATGAGGAATACATGGCTTTCTTTCACCTTAATTGTAGCGGTTCCTCAGCATACCCTCTCCTGGTCCCGAGTCCTTGATGTTGTGAATCCTGCATAGTCATGAAGTCCTGGATCCTTTCCTCTTCCTCCGGGTCCTCTCGGAAGTCCGATGACTCGTCCTTTACGTCTGGAATTTATGCCATGTAGTGCTCTCGTCCTCGGTCTGGAGTAATGCTCTTAGATGTAGATCACTTGTAGACATCTGACAATTTCTTTGTTACGGTAATTTTTAATTACTGTTTTCCATTATTATTTTAAATCAAAATATTTATCGTAATACTTTATAAGTTATGATTAACAAAAAGTCTTATTGGTGTTAGACATATTGTCTAACTCTGTCCAAAGTAATTAAAATTTCGCGTCTCTGACGGACATAGCGTTCTGCCACAAATGAAGACTGTTAGACGAGAGAGATTAGCTCTCCTGGGCTTGTATTTATATTCACCAAGAAAACTGCAGCTGTCGATTCAGGAATTATCCTGTCGATAGTTGAACCATGGCGTGATAGCCCCACTCTCGTCCTATTTCACATTTTTGCACTTTTTCGCCAATCGCACTGTTTAACGCGGATTTCACGTCGATAAAATATTGTCTAATTTAATGACCTATGTGATGTGGAATTATCATGATGCTCGCACCACTAGTGTAATTATAATGCTTTAAAAATCGCACAGAATTCGCACTGATTGTCCGAATTACGTAAAATTCGCACTGCACTTGTGTCTAATTTTTACACATTTTTAGAAGTTTTTACCTTCTCGCTAACATTTATGGTTTGCTTAATATTAAATATATTCTTAATTTAGCATTGACTTGGGGTGAGGTTGCAAACTTTCAGGCTCAAACAGGCTTCACGCACACACACTATTTACTTGTGTACATGCAGTGGTAATCGCGTGATCCTGCGTGTTGACTCCTGTTTGCAAGCCAGCTTCCAATTTCACACCTGCTCGTCTATTATATATTATTAAAATTAAATAAAATATTTATTTTATATTATATATACGCATTACAGCCTATGCTTGTATTGTCGCAATATATTATAATATACTCTCCGTGTATGTGTCCGTTTAAGTATTAATTTAATTTATTTTGTTTGTCATTTTAATTTTATATGTTTATAGTTTATTTAAAGATGAGTTCGGTTTTACTTATTATGAAGTCATTGGTTTAAAGTGTTCAAGAGTAGTTGTAATTGTTTAAACTGTTCGTCGTTCATCGTATGTTGCGTATTGGACCGAGGTTGGTTCTTCTTCACTAGTAGATATAATTCGGTTGCATTGGTTCTCACTGGAATCAAAGTTATTTTAGTATAATGGTACTTACTTTGATAGACGTCCTGGTTATCAGGTAGAGTGTATCAGCTTATCTAAAAACAAAATTAATTCAACAAATTCACTCGTTGGCGCCGTCATGTTGCCAACCGTTGCATGTCATCTACCGAGCCTGCAAATGCCTATCTACATGAAATAATTGGGCCAACTCTAATCATTTAGTTTAAACATCAATTATTTCTCGTTAAATCCTGTGTATTAATTTCCTTGAACAATTAAATTAAGAAAATCAGACTTCACAATTATTTTTTCATTTCGTAAAACTTTTCTTAAAATCTCAGGGTGGTTAAGCTGCATACGTGGATAAAACACTCCACGATGTTTTTGTTTACAATAATTTTAATAAACATGGGTTCTTTTAGTCTGCAAGATACTAAACGTTCACCCAGCACAACAATTATAAATATTTAATAGGAGAGTGGTCACCTCGGATAACTAAAATCTCAATTCATTGATAAAACCTTAAAAGACGGCTTGCGTCAACTTCTAGGTTAGACCTGGCGTGTCTTGTATAATGCCAGTTAAGTTACCGTAAGGTGGGGTGACTTTGCCTACTTGGGGTGACTTTGCCTACTAACACTGAAAAAATATTGAATTCAAATTTCCCACTCATTCAGTGTTCCCAACAACACAGTGACCATGCATTCTACAGTCAATTTTTAGTTTATATTCTATGGAGTACAAAGAGAACGATGTATCTTCGGATGTACAGTTGGTAAATGAGTAAAATTCGAAATCATACAGGCGTGGGCTGGAATGTTTATGGTTCAACTTCAGTACATTATTCTGTTGTTAAAAGGATTTTGGCAAAGGTAAGTGTTTTAATATATCTAGTTATGTATTGTTGAATGATCTTATGAATTAGAAGAACATAATTGCAATTATAAACTAGTTATGCTACTTTTATTGACTCGGGTACAAAATCGATACAGCAGTGGGGTGACTTTGCCTATTGGTAAGCGGGCAAAGTCACTCCATATAAACCATATATCTAATACTCTAGATACCAAATATCTAGTAGTATTAGATATATGATATAAACTCGTAAATTTTGAGGTTATATTTTCGGAAACACTGTCCACTTATCTAAATATTATCTTTACGAAATAAACAAGATATTCTTGAATTTAGTTTAGAGAAATACTAATAGGTCTAACTAAAATTAACTAAAATTATAAATGATTAACAACAAAGAAAATTCCATTTTACTAAAGTTATAAACGCTTTCAGCATATCCAACTATCGTTAGACTACTAGATGGGATATCCTTTCACAGGTATATTTCTTAATTCTAACAACATATCAGTAGGTTATGAAATAGTTGTACACTGACTTAACCTACTAGATTCAGTAAATCATACTGTCCTTTTATAATTGGTTAACACTCATTTTATATTTAGTGTGAATAATATTCGTTAACTCTTGTCCCTAATCTAATTGTTAATTGACTTTACGAGGGTTAATGCCTCTTCAAAGTTCGTTATGTATCCTTAATTCTATACATTGACAGGTTATTGTTCACTTTATAAGTTTATATATTAATTCACCATACTCCCTTTTCGTTTATATGACCGCGATTGCTGGGATTGTACACTAGCAATCATATTCGCACTTTCACTAAACTTGATTAATTCGTTTATATAACTTTATTAATGCCTTTAGCAGTGGCGAAGCTAGTAGTTAATTAATCGGTAGGCAAATATCTTATCTTAAATTTTTTTAAGGAATCACTAAAAGGATGGTGGTTCAAATCGGACGCTGAGGTAGAGTTTGCTGTAAGCGAATGGCTCCACAAACAGCCGTAAGAATTTGACTAGCAGGGAATCTACAGTTTGGTGCAACAGTGGAACTCATGTCTTAATGTTAATGGAGACTTCTTTTAAAATTGTTGAATAAAAAATGCTTTACAGCTCTATACGTGTTTCTATTGAACAATCCTTGTATTAGTCATACACAATAATACAACTGATTGAACTTCAAATTTTTAAACTTGATTAGTTTAATGTTACAAATAATTCAAACAACAATCTTGATCATCCGTTAGTTCAGCGGAATAACAGGGACACTTTTAATAACCCCATAAAATAAACACACTTATAAACAACACAGCGTGCTTTAACTTGAATGTTTGGACCACAGAGGTGAGGCATGCCTCAACGCTCTATGTGTACAGCACGGGACAATCCCCCTCCCTTCACTTCCCTATCACTCCGGCACATTGCTTACATACGATGTATACAAAAAACGATACCTCAGGCAGGTTGTAGTTCAGGTTGCCTCATTCACTTGCGTCTACACAACGGACATCGGAGCTGTTAACCGACTAATCTGGCGACGTGGTGGGGGCACTGGAGGGGAAAGTGCCTGACCGACCGACTCCGACCGTGACACCGACACACCGTGTCACCTGGCGGGCTCAGCTGATACTTGTCTCAGCTGATTTTGGTAAGTTTTTACCGCGCGCGCTTTTGTATCTATTTTGGATGCATGCTTGTGTAACCAAGTTACAGGTAAGAATTGTCTTCTATCATGTTTTCTAAATAACTATATTACAAATATATTTACTATATAACAAACATTATCATGTTAAATTGCTAAACTCAATGTCAGCAGCGATTATTTCTGTCTTGATGCGTTTACATATCAAATGTAAAACTAAAAGCAATTAAAATATCTGTATGGAGAACTATACATTACTTCCATGTTCAAAGATTTATATTTAAAATCATAATGGAAATGAAATATTTCCACAGAAACTACTTCTTTCTACTTATAGATTCAGCCTGACCACAGTACTGTGTGGTCACTAACGTATACCACCTTACATTATCGCACTCGATTTTCACTCATGATGACAGTCGATGGCACTGCCGAAACGTCTGGTTTTGCAGATAACATTGTACTTTGCTCAAACAGCCCGGGAAGAAATTTTTACACTAAACTACTTCTTTGTTGCCGATAACGTAGTACACATATAAAAACATAAAACGTTGCAGGTAAACTACCCCTTCTTCTCCACCGATCTTCACCAAAATCAAAAGTGCTCTACACATTAGGGACGTATGCAAAAAATTATTTGATTCTGTTTGACTTTACGGCAGTTATCGTTCGTCATAGAAAAAATTACCCTTATTAAAACATTAAATGTTGCAGGTAAACTACCCCTTTCTCTTAACTGATCTTCACCAAAATCAATAGGTCCTGAGAACTCTACAATTCAGGGCTGTGTGCAAAAATTATTTGATTCTGTTTGAATTTGCGGCTGTTATCGTTGGCCATAGAAAAAAATCTACACACAGAAACTTTTCGAAAAATGACTTTTTTTCGTGTTTTGAGGGTAGTACATGTATACATGTCCATGTATTTGATGTCATTTTGATCAATTTTGCTGCAATTGTAATCAATGTTATGGAACAAACAAGTAAAAAATAAGTACACTGTGTGTGTGTGTGTGTGTGCGCGCGCGCGTGCGCGTGCGTGCGTGCACAGGTGCATTCTCATTACATTCAGTTACTTGATATGTAATGCTTTCACAATTGAAATACATTTCAGTGAGATAACAATTGGATTCGTTCCAGGGAAATGTAAAATTCCTGTTACAACCACACAATTTCTTGTAAAAGTAGTTTTTGACTTTTCCTTATACAGCAAGATGAACAATATAATTCACAAGTCTAACCACTCTTTCCTTCTCAAAACACTATTTAAAAAAAAAAAGTGACTAACAAAAGATCTGAGTATTCCTTCTTCTAGTTTGTTTGCCAACAGAAGTAAAATTAGTGTATACAAATATAGTATTATTTTTTGTACATTTAAAATTTTGGGACACCAGGTTTCAAAAAGTGGGGCACAAGTTTGACAAAATCACAAATTCCATGTGGGACATCGATTAAAGAGAATTTTAACGAAAATCTGAATATACTGTACAGTTTTAGAAATTTCAAAATTCTTTGACCCCATGGCTCAAAAATGGAATCAATAATTTGAAAAAAGTGTAAAAATCCATCTAGCTGTTAGACTAAAAGAAATTATAACACACATTTAACTGTGTGGAATTTATACTATTTATTGTATGATCGCTCTATAATACTGTTACTTTACTAAACAAAAATTAGTCAGTCTGCCTGCACACCCATATTGCTGAGTAATAATACAGCAGTCTTGTCTGGCGTCTCTGGGCCCCACACACACACACACACACACTCACAGTTGCTATGTAGCTGATTTCTCTCTGGCAGTGGTGAAATGTCAGTTCTGCCATGGTCAAAAGCATAACAGGCAGCAGGCCTAATGTTTAAAAGAAAAGAGAATAAGAAGAATTATCTTGTAGACATTTGTAATTTTTAGTTATTTTTAGAAACAAAATTTAATATTTTGTTTAATGGGCAGTTGGGAATACTATGTGTGTATGTGCGTGCGTGTGTGCGCACGCATGCACGCATGTACAACTTTTAATCTGAACAATAACTGCTGTTAGAACCCAGCTGCCAGAAGTGGAACATGTGGTAGAATAGCACAATGCAGCAGTACTGTATTCCCAAACTGTCACTTCAGAAAGTATATTAAACAAAATACAGGACCATTATGGGAAGAATAAATAAAGTTTAGTTGTTACCGTTTCATCTGAAATTTGCTTATTAAATTTAAGTTCAATGAAAACAATGCTATGTTTATTTTCAGATGAATACTACTGCCGTAAAATGTGATTTATGCAGCAAAGAGTTCAGTAAGAGTTCTTATTGTAAACGGCATATTAGAATTGTTCACAAAAGAAATGCCAAAGGGGAGCAAATTGAAACAGCTACATTTACTTGCACTTTGTGTAACAAACAGTATTCCCAAAAAAATTATTTGCAGCGACACATCAAATCAACCCATTCTACTGAGCCAAAACAAATTTATAAATGTGATATGTGCACTTATACAACAATTAACCAGTATAGTTTAAAACGTCACATATTAAGTTTAAAAATACATAACAGTGGATCCTAAGCACGATCTTTCATGTGTACTCTATGTAATTCAAAATACAAGCATAAACATCACCTCACAGATCATGAAAGAAAATATCATAACATTGGAAAACCACTTTTGGTTGAAAGACAATGTCCTATTTGTAAATTCATAACAAGGAGACCACGGGGACATAATGAACAGAAAATTTACAGTCATTTTGAAAATGTACATGGCATTTTTATGAAGTTTGAACATCACAGTTTTGATTCTGTCGATGAATTTAATGCGTGGAAACAAGAAATTGAAAATAAAACAACATGTTTTTTTAAACAAACGTCAAATGGAAATGTATCTGACGTTTACCAATGCCACAGAAGTGGTTTTTACAGGAAACTAGGACTAAACAAACGCCACTTAAAAATTATGGGAAGCTGCAAAATAAATGGGTTTTGTCCAGCAATGATCAAGATGAAAAAATTAAAAAATGGCACTGTACATGTCTCATTTCTTTTAACACGTGTTGGCCATAAAAATGAGTTAAAACATATTCACTTGACGAAGAAAGAGAGAAACCAAATTGCAACTCACTTAGCAAGTAAAATACCCCATGAGGAAATTTTAAAAGATATCAGGTGTTCTACATCAAATTGTGAATTACAAAGAATTCACCTAGTGAACAAAAAAGATATTATAAATATTGAAAAAGGCTTCAATCTAAATGATGAAGCCATAAAACATCCATTTGACCCTGTAAGCATCAAGGCTTGGGTTGAAGATCTTAAAACATCTACGGACACTGCCTTAGTGGTTTATAAACCACAAGGTGTAAATAGTTTTGAGTTTCCTCAACTGAAAAAAGAAGATTTTTTGTTAATATTTATGACCAACGCACAAAAAACTATACTACAAAAGTATAGTAGTGACGTAGTGTGTATTGATGGCACCCATGGCCTTAATAACTACAACTTTCAGTTATACACACTTCTAACAATGGACGAAACCAGAGAAGGGTTTCCTTGCACTTTCATGTTCACGAACAGAGGGGACGAAACCGTTATAATGATTTTTTTTTATCAAATAAAGTCTGTATTAGGATGTATTACAACCCATACATTTATGTCTGACATGGAAGACACATTCTATTCCGCATGGTGTAAAACAATGGGGACTTCAAATAATCGTATTTATTGTACATGGCATGTATTAAGGGCATGGAAGACCAATGTAAATACAAAAATTAAAATAAAAGAAAAGCGAGACAGTGTGTTTAAAATGTTACAGGCTCTGTTATATGAACTTGATGAAGACGCTTTCAACAAAATGCTCCATGAAGTTTTAAGAAGACTTCATGATGATAAAGAAACACATTCTTTTTATGAATATTTTTTTAAACAATATATTATTAAAAAAAAATATAGATCATGGGCCTACTGTCATCGGATACATTTAGGAATAGACACCAATATGTCCATAGAAAATTTCAATAAAGTATTAAAATATTGTTACCTTAAAGGAAAACTGATTAAAAGATTAGACAAATCAATCTGTGCCATATTACATTTGCTCAGAGATAAAATTTTTGATCTGATAATTAAAATGAAGAAAGGAAAACTTGTGAAAAAATTGCAAGTATTAAGAAATCGTCACAAAGCTAGTATGTTGTTGGATGCAGAGAAAGTTTTGACAACTTTAGATGACAAGTGGCAGGTCTTGTCATCCACACAAACAGAATTTTATACTGTTAAACGGATTAAACACTGCAAATCATGTCTTTTACAGTGCATACACTGTAACTCTTGCTTTCATGAGTTTGTGTGTTCGTGTATGGACAGTGCCATACGAAACAATATGTGCAAACATATTCACCTTGTTTGTAGAACACTATCCAATAGGATTCCTGAGGAAAGGGAGAACGAAGAAAATACTCTTATTATAGATCTTCCAAAGGATATTATGTTAGAAGAAACAGTGGTAAATGAAGCAAGTACGCCTAAAAGTAAAGACACAGAAAAGAGCATATCTTTAAATAATGAAAGAATGAAACTGTTTGAACAATTTCAAGAGATTCAGAAAAACCTACAAACTGTTGAACAGTTTCAATACGCAAACAAACAGATGGGACAGTTACTACTGAGAATAAAAGCTATGAAGTCATCTGCTGAAAGGAGCTTAAAGGTATGTATAATTTTCAGTCAGATTATCCACTTTATTTTGTAGTACAGTCTAATCCAAACTACCTACTCATCAACTTATCTGTCTTCTCACCCACCTACACAAACTATCCACCCACCCATCTATCCAAATTTTAGTCTATAGCTTTACTTAGGATATCTATCCACCTACTCTTCTATTCAGATAGACACTCACATACTGGTTTATCTAATCATCTACTCATGTAGCCTACTTACTGAATTATTTATCTATCTATCCATCTACCCATCCTTTAATTGCTAGTCAGTACTGATTGTTTGTGTGTTTACATTAGATTTATAATTATTAAGTTCACTGAAATAATACTAAAAGTACTGATTGTTTGTGTGTTTACATTAGATTTATAATTATTAAGTTCACTGAAATAATTCTAAAATCTTATCATATGTATTTTTTCCAAATTGTTCTTATAGCAGTAGATTAAAATAAATAAATAAATTTCTCTTAACACCAGCCACAAAACTTAATCTGGGCATAAAGATAAATATGTTTTTGATTGTATTTTTACTGTGTCAGTTTTTTGCTAAACAAGTTTTGAAAACTTTTTTTACTAATTTTATTAATTATAAAAAAATAACAGTTAAGTAGGTATCATTAAGTGAACTCTTGTTACCTAAAGTAAATCCACACTTACCAGTCAGCAAATTCAATACAATTAGTTTTAAGTGTCCTACAAGCGGGACATGTTTACTTTAAACTACGCAACGAGAACTAGATGTAGTTAGATTTTTTTTCTTGTAGTGTTTGATAAGTTTTTTTTGCATTGCAGGTCACTGAAAATATTGCAAATAACACGAACATACAAAAACAGAGACGGTTCACACCTAAAAACAAACTTCAAAAACAGGACACCAACTCCAAGGAGCAAATCCAGGCAATTGCTTTGGATTTGCTTCTTAATAATCATAGGTAGGCCCATGATCTGTTTTGTTTCTTATTAATATATTGTTTTATAAAATATTCATAAAATGAATGTGTTTCTTCAACATTAAACAGTCTTCTTAAAACTTCATGGAGCCAGCGCCCGCTCTAGGGGCGGGCAACCCGGACATTTGTCCGGGGCGCCAAAATTTGGGTGCGGCATTTTGGCTGTAAGTGTGAGAAAAATATTGATGTGTTAAATACCCAATTAATAGAAAATTTCACATATCGATTTTTTCGTTCGCTAAAAATTTACAGTGCGTAGCGTATTTATATTGTTTATGTCTAAAAGCTAAAAATATTTACAATTCTTGATTCTAAAGAAAACAATCATAAAAGAGCGGTATGTTTAATTAAATAACTGTTTTTCCGTTTCAGGGGAGAACGGAAAATCCCAGCATTAATTTAATTTCGTGAGATTGTGATACATATCACAATATTTAAAGATTTCAGACACATGAAAGATTGGACGGTGATTCATTTTTTAAAACATTTATTACAGCAATCTATGTTAAACACATTAAACAATAAAAGTTGACTATAAACTTACAAAAATCTAGTAAAATTTTATAATTCCGAAAAGGAAACATTTTATAAACTAATATTTTACTTTATTAATAAATTAACGCAGAATTTGTAAAGGACGCTGCTTGAACTTGTTTGAACATGCAATGCATATACTTCTCTGAACAGAATAGCACGCGAGCAGAGCGCTGCTTCAAATTGTGTTTGAACATGCATAGACTTGCTTATTACCTCTAACCTCGAGCGATATCATTACACAATAGCATTATTCTTGCTATTACGTCGGTAGTAATAACAAGTGGAAGTTCATAAAATTTACTTCAGTGCGATTTCTTAATTTTCAAAGGTAAGTACATCTATAATTAAGCTGTTGTTTAGTTTGAGAGATACTAGTTTATCGTAAATCGATTATCGAATCGAAACAATGAAAGCGTTTTTAAGTAAAATCAATATTTTATTTATCCAAAAAGGTTGTTTATTGAATCAATAAAATATTGTATCAAATTTGAATGTATTCTATAGGTATAATTATTTATATTTTTGTTTTATGAAAATAAGTATTTGAATCAATAATATAAGACATTTATTAAGTTCATTGCTTCGATAAAACGCGTTTTATAATAATATATTTGAATAATTGAACAGAATAAAATCTCAAAATCAAGAATTATAAAATTGTTTTTAATGACTATTTATGATTTGCTGAAATATTTGTTATTATAAAATACACATATAATTACACTAGACTTTCTTTACGTTCACAGGATATGAAAAATATTTTGTGTAATGTAGCGCATAAATATTTTTTATGTCGGTTGACGTAATATAATTTTGAAGTTATGTTAATTACGGTTTTAGCTTATTTAGAACAAGGATAAATCTTTATTTTTAATTATTATTTTATAGTTTACATTGTTTAATTTGATTTATGTGCGTGCCGAAACAAACCATTGGAACGAGGTGGTTCTAAGAATCGTAGCAATTACTAAAATGCTTGGTAAAAGTTGTCTGGCTTTTCAAGGTACAAGCGACAAGTTGTTTGAGTATAATAACGGTAATTTCTTAAAAATAGTAGAGTTGCTATCTGAATTTATCCCATTATGGAAGAGCACGTCCGTAGAGTGCTCAAAAAAGAAGAGACTAAAGCTCACTATCTCGGGAAAAATATACAAAACGAGATAATAGATCTGCTGCATCAAAGTGTAAAGTCTCATATTATTGATGAAATAAAAAAATCCAAATATTTTTCCATAATTTTAGACTGTACTCCTGACATTAGTAAGGTAGAGCAAATGACTCTTGTAATCAGATATGTTTCAATCAATAAATTTGACGCTGATGTTGAAATTAAAATTAATGAAAGCTTTTTAGGCTTCTTACCAGTCGAAAGATCCACAGGAAAACAAATGACTGATATTATAATTGGAGAACTTAATGACTTGGGTTTAAATTTGCAGGATATCAGAGGGCAGGGATACGACAACGGGTCCAATATGAGGGGCGATAAAGCAGGAGTGCAATCTAAAATTAAACAACATAATTCGCGAGCATTCTATGTTCCGTGTAGTAGCCACTCTCTCAATCTTGTTGTTAATGATATGGCAAAAGCATCCTTGGAAGCCGCTAATTTCTTCAACATGGTCCAAAAAATATATTTATTTTTTTCGGCATCTACGGTACTTTTCGATGGGCAATACTTTTAAAACATGTTCAAGGTTTAACTTTGAAACCATTGAGTGACACTAGATGGGAGAGTAGGATAGAGGCCTTAAAGCCTTTGAGATTCCATTTGGGAGATGTATACGACGCCTTGCTAAGCATTTACGAAAACCAAGAAATTGATAATTTAATAAGAGACGAGGCCTCGGGTTTATTAAATTGTATTAAACAATTTAAGTTTTTGTGTTCATTAGTTATTTGCCATAAAATACTAAATTGCATTAATCCAATAAGCAAGTTGATGCAAACAAAAGATTTTCATCTAGCCTCTGCACTTGATCTTTTACAAAACTGCAAAATATTTTTCAAGAATCTTCGATCGGATTCGTCCTTCGATGAAACTATTATTGATGCAAAAGAACTTGCTACCGAAATAGGCTAATTTGCTGACGTGGAGGCTAATTTTGGATCAACAATAACACGACACCGCGTAAGAAGAATAAAAATAAACTTCTCATACGAAGCACGAGATGAACCGATCGAAGATCCAAAAGAAAAATATAAAATAGATTTTTTTTATTTTACAATCGATCAAGCACTAAATGCACTAGATGCTAGATTTGAACAACTTAGTAATCATAGTAACTATTTTCAATTCTTATATAATATATACGATTTAAATACCATGTCCAAAGAAATGCTCCTAAAACACTGTAAGAATTTAGAATGTATTTTAACTGATGGTGATTCTGTTGACATAAATGGGGTAGAATTAGCAGAGGAAATTTCAGCAGTATCTGCATTTTGGGGCAAAAAAGAAAGCCTAAGCAATGTACTGAGCTTAATTACAAAGTTAAATTTGGCCCCAAACCTTACTATTGCTTTAAGAATATTGCTAACGATACCAATAACTGTAGCAAGTGGCGAAAGGAGTTTCTCTAAGTTAAAATTAATTAAGAACTTTTTACGTTCGACTACTACACAAAATCGTCTTAATGGTTTGGCCATTTTGGCAATTGAGCATGAAATTGCTGATCAAGTAAATTTAAAAGATGTAATAAAAAAGTTTGCAGAACTGAAAGTGAGAAAAAAAGTTTTTTGTGATTTTAGCGTAGTTGATGTTACCTTGTTTTATTTTCAAAATAATGGCATTTTGATTGATTGTGCAATAATACACATTTTTAATAGCATTTAAAAATGTAAAAAATTATATGGTTAACAATTTGTGGGTAGGTACAGATATTTCTTAATTAATTTCTACTGTTTTGTACTGCTTGATTATCAATTTTATGTTATGTTACATGTTTCTTTCTAAATATGTATATATGTATGTGTTGATTATAATTTAAAACGATTTGACTTTTATTTAACATAAAAAGTAGAATCTACTGTTTTGTACTACTTGATTGTCAATATTATGTTATGTTACATGTTTCTTTCTAAATATATGCTTTTATTAAAATTTAAATAAAATGATTTGATTTTTAATGAAAATAAAAAATATGTACCTTTATTTAAAAAATATATATATATTCTTAAGGGGCGGCAATTTGTCTTTTTGTCCGGGGCGACGTAACCACTAGAGCGGGCCCTGATGGAGCATTTATAAAAAATTAGTGTTCCTAGTCAGTAGTGATATATTTATAATCAGTGGACAACAAAATCCAGGAAATCAAATTACATTAAGGTACTACATGAAAATTGAAATTTTTATTATTAAATAGAATAATATAATAAATGTTAAAATATGATTACATTAAGGTAATATTTATTATTAAGAAAAATCGTTACAAGAAAAATCGCTGCATGTGCCAACCAACTAATTTCTTATAAAACCCCAACTAAATTTCTTACAAAAACGCCAATATCACGAAAACGAAAAAGCCGATTTTATTGAAACAAAACCAAAATAATATTTGGAATTTTCTATAATTTTCACTCGCTGACACCATATAGCTATCTCTCATAAAACGAAAGTTTATCGCATGCCGAAAATTTTACTACATGAAAATTAAAAAAGAAACTTCATGACGTGGAACCATCTGAAGACTCTGTTTTTGAAAACTGTTAAAACTATCGGTTAAAATTTATACTAAAACCATCCTCAAACTTCAATAAACATGGTGGTGAAAGAATTTTAAAAATCAGATCAGCTGTTACTGTGTAATACAAAAGTCACAGATAAGTTTGATGTCTGCAATAGAGGAAAAAATGTATACAGTATGTATATATTGTAACATTGTATTTTTGTACCTCCCATTATAGTCCAAAGAATATATAAAAATGATGACTCACTTGTAGAGAAAAGTACCAAATAGTATAAAATGGACCTTAGATAAACTATAATATATTATTGATCACTGTTAAGATTACTATGTTAAATAAAACCAATGTTATGGGTTCACTTACCTTGAATGACTATGTTATGATTACATTAGATATAGGATATCTAATAGAGTTAATGAAATTCAAGGATGTTCAATATTGAGTTGATTATGTTAATATTTTAATATTACAAGATTACTGAATAATATTATAGTATACTGAATGATTATAGTATATTGTGAATTAATAAGGTAAATGTTGTAAAACACAGAAAAGTACCAAAATAGATGGGGTTGCAACATTCCTTATAGCACATAAAATAAAATTATAGCACATTATAGAACTATCTATATTATAAAAGAAACTCTATTCTTTATTATATCTAAACCACGATTTAAGAGTGGACAGTAAAAAGATATAAACTATTAACATTCTGTTTTAGTCTTAACCTAAGCATTGTATTTTTATAACCTACACACTGTGCACTAATTTTATAAAGCACTCTGTGATTATATTCCACAAAGGTATTTTGGTACTTTTCCGGTTTTTTTCTTTGTGTTTATTCCGTGGTCAAACGAATGCACAATAAATAATTATATTTATTACTGAAGTATATAATTAGCGATCCCTGACAACAAACCGTCTCTGACATTACCAACTCAGCAGCCGGAAATAATTAACGAATTGTATTCAATAATATAACTTTATAAGATTTTGAATATAAACCAAGAAAAATAAAATATATTATTTAATAATAATATCATTGCAAGTTTTCCTTTATTTTAGTTGCAAAGATAATAATATAAGTGGTCATTCCTCATTCATATAACAGAGTACCGAAGTATCACAGAAGGCGTAAGTTGGTGAGCCTGCCGCTCAAACTGGTGTGGCGAAAATTTGAATTAATTAGTGAGGAGTTTGATACTATTATAATAAACTTACAATTATAATTAAAATTTTAAGAAAGGAAATAAAAGGATATTATTTTACTAATTAATTTAGTAACAAAACAAAACTAATTTTTCTGGTATTACTTTACATATTAATTGACCCCCAAACTAGTGGGACTTAGAACATTTCTACATCAACAAATAAAAATAAATATTACAATATGCAACACATATATTTATACATTCCTTTTATTCCTTATTAATATGTCTCTCCCTGAAGTGGATGAAACTGATTTGATACTTTCTTCACGCTGCTACATTATATGGAATATAATTATCTAATTGTAAATTGTGATTTTTGTTGTTAATTTACTAATTGTGATTTTACTATTGTGATTTACTAATTAATATGCCTAATTTTATTTTACAGCAAATAATAAAGAATTTTGAAAAACTAGGACATAAAACATCAAGGTACCACAGATAGAGGCTCAATAATTTGTGCTCTTGCAACTAAAAACAACAAAATTTATGCAAATGCGGATTACCGAAAGGGAGGCGAAGTATATGGAATCAACTGACAACTAAGAAACATTTTCTTGGCAACATATTTTTCATCAAGATCTCATTAACAATTATGTTTGTGTATATGAGTACTGCAAATACTGAAGGATTAATCAGTATATTTCATTGGTCTAAAGGCAAAACGTACTCATTGTTCCTGTTATGTATGTGTACCAGTTTTAAGAAATTAATTTAAATTCAGGTTTAGTAAATATGATAAACTAGACTGTCAGATGTGCTTGTGAAGTACAAGCAAGTTGTAAAACACTCTTTAGCTTTAGCATTCTTTGTCAGTGCTTGTCATACAAAGATCTTTAATAAATATTATAACCACTCGTTTCTTATCTCACGTTGGATTCGTCAATTGTGTACACGTGTTTTTTATGTGTAGAAAGTGTTAGTGTGGTGTGTTCGTCTCACACCTGTCGTTACATTAATGGTTGTTGCTACCGAAGTCCGTAGCGTGGTCTCAATTATCAGTACAACCTACCTGTTTATTCATAGGGGTTGCGAGTCCCGGGTGGCGCCAAATTGTTTATTTTAAAACAATTAAATTTGTGAATTAACTAGTTAGATTGGTGTTATCAGCGTTGACAGGTGGAGCATTCAAATGATTCCCGCCTCTGTACAGCTTATTGTATTGCCCACTTGGCAAGGGTGCTAGTTGTCTGCTCAGTGAAATTGCTAACACACACATATATTATGCAACTTCCTATGAAATAAAACAATGGTAATGCTCTGTACTGTGATTTTAATTATGGTTTGGTCATTAATCAATTTGACAAAAATATGTGTCATAGTTTTTTATATTTTATTTATATTCTTGGATTTCGTTGTCCATGAAAAAATTGCCCACAAATTCAAAAAAGCAGGATACAGAATCGCTTACAAAACTACTAACAAAACAGAACACACACTATCAAAACGCATGCCCAAAGCACAAAACAAATTCGATCTACCTGGTGTATACAAGCTAAATTGCTCAAATTGCAATAAATTCTACATAGGCCAGACAGGACGTAGCTTCAAACAGAGATACATTGAACACACAAAAGCACTCCACACCACTACAGAATCTACCTATGCAAACCACCTCATTGAAGCAAACCACACATATAAAAACATCGACAATAACATGAACATTCTACACGTACACACAAAAGGCCGAAAACTAGACACTCTAGAACAATTAGAAATATACAAACACACAAAAACAAATAAAAACGACATCCTAAACGAACAGACACAATTCAAATCGCACGCATTATTCGAACACATCTCACCACACACACACAGCTTCAATCTTTCGAATAACTATCCCGTCGCCAACAACAAGACGGACAATGCTACCTATGGCAGCCTCTGATGAAGCCTTCTAAAGGTGAAAGCCGGTTTAGGCTGTAAGGTAAAACTTTACGTTTTTACTTATAAAAAACTTAGTGTTCCGAGTCGTCAATACTATAGTGATATTTAGTTTTATTTGTATTTAAACATTTTATTTAGTATGAAGTATATTTACATTAAAAATTATCTTTTTCATCCCTGGTACTGGGGTGGCTTATTTGTGTTGTAACAATATCAATATAAAACAATAAACAATTTTTGAAAGTTCATACTTATATTTATAATTTGGTAAACTCCATCAGTGCAGACAACTGAACTGAGCTTTATACACTTTGTAATCACAGTATTATTATCAAACTCGTGCATTAAGAAACAATAGATTTTAGTAAGATTTATTCTACTAACATCTTGTGTACTGGTTAAGTGTATGGAAGCAGAAAATATTATATAGGTCATTATAAAAAGTAATTTATTATGTAAAACATGCTGTATTTACCTCTTCCTATTTCTCACCATACACACACACACACACACACACACACACACACACTTTTTATTTGTTTATAAGTTATGTAACTTTTATTTTTTCGACTTTGACACATACAGTCGACTCCCTCTAATCCGGACACCTCAGGACCGGATCCCTGTCCGGATTAAAAAATTTCCGGACCATCCGGCGGTTTTTTACTTATGTAAATTACAACCTGTAATAGCGTATCTATATCTATAAATCACATTTTAAGACAATTTTCAAGTGTACGGAACACAATTTTAGGTTCATAAAATTGTCCCAAACGAATAAACTTAAACCTAAAACTAATGAAAAACTTGGCTTTGCAATATTAAAAGAAATCTGTTATTTTCTTCTGCTTCTTTACTTCAACTGTTTTCTTGAAGGCATAATCACGCCACTTCCTTAGAAACATAACATCCACAGCTGATGCGCCAGGCTGTTGTTCGACGTAGGTAGTTGCCAGTTCCAGTGCTGCCCTACCCTCTGCATGAGTCAAAATTCCCACACCATTTCCCACTTCACTATCACCTTCGTCGTCGTCTTCTTCTTTTTCTTCCTCTTGACGAAGGACTACATCGACGATTTTGTCATCATTCAGGATTTCATTAGCCAGTTCATCATCAGCTCGCGAAATCCATTCCACAACGTCATTCTCATTAATACTAGCAGAATCAGGCAGCCGTTGTAAATCCTTTAAAATTGAGTGGTTGTCATCAGGTTCAGTTGCATGAATATTTAACCCTATTGTATTTGGGTTGTCTTCTTGTCTCTTCTCAACGAGAGTTTCAACATCTGGCCACAATTTTCTCCAGGATTTGGTAAACGTAGATGATGGGATTTCATCATACGATTTAGCAGCGATATAAATGACGTCCTTAATGTTAATTGTCTTGAGCGTCTGGATGAAACCTGCATTGTCATTACCATCCATCTTATCCAAAATTTCTGAAAGAAGCTTCCTCCGGTATTTTCTCTTAAAGCATTCGATTACACCCTGGTCCATGGGCTGTGCGATACTTGTTACATTTGGAGGCATATATAAAAGCTTGATGTCACTGTAACTATCACATTCGAGACCTTCCTCTGGATGCGTAGGGGCATTATCAAGCACAAGAACTGCTTTTACTGGCAATTTCAAGGATGTCAAATGTTCTTTTACAGACGGAACAAATTGAGCCACGAACCACTCCTTAAACAAATAAGAATCCATCCAGGCAGACTTTTGTGACCTGTAATACACTGGAAGGGAAGACATGTTTAAGTTTTTGAATACTCTGGGTTTGGCCGACTTTCCAATCACAAATAGCGGCATCTTGTGTGTCCCAGTTGCGTTTGAGCATAGTGCAACAGTGATCCTTTCTTTATTTACTTTAAAGCCCGAAGCAGACTTTTCTTGAGGAGTGGCAAAGGTTTTATTAGGCAAAAGTTTATAGTTAAGCCCGGTCTCATCGATATTGTACACTTGTTCTGGGGTTAGTTTTTCACGCTCAATGATACGCTTCAATTTTTCAGAAAAATCATTAGCTGCCGGTTGGTCTGCTGAAAGCTTCTCCCCGCAAACTCCAAGGAAATGCACTCCATGCCGTTTTTTCCATCTCGTTAGCCACCCATCGCTTGCCGAGAAGTTTCCTTTTTCCCCAAGTTTTGAATGAAGAATGACGGCTTTTTCTTTCAAAATTGGCCCATTTATAGGAGTCCCTCTTCTACGTTCCTGCATGAACCACAACCATAATGCGTCATCAACAAGTTCATGGTGTGGTTTTTTCAAGGTAGATCGAGTAGAAAGGACGGATTCGACTTCAATTTGCATACAAAAATCCTCGATCGATTTTCTGTTTTTCCGCCAATCATAAACTGTGCTTTTCCCTACATTAAACTCCGTACAAATACTTTGCACTGATTCACCCTTATCTAAACGTTGTAAAATATTAAGTCTGTCTTGCATTTTAACCGTATTATGCTTCCGTTTTTCACTCATTTTTGAGAATTTTACTGTCAAATAATCAGAGTTACTGAAACTACAATTTCACCTAACAAATAAACTCACTTATAATAACATATGTAACTCACATTGAAAATTATTAAAACACACAACAATATCAGTAGTAATTAATAAAAACAGCTACAGTACACTGTATGACGATCCGGAGCAAACGCAATCGTAAGCCGAACTGAGGATCTTTGTTTACATGTAGGCCGGAAATAAACAGACACGCTCAATCCTGTCGTTTTCGGCCGTGAGAAACCCGGCGCGCGCTGATGACTCATTTCCAAGAAGTAGTCCGGACCATCCGGTGTCCGAACCATCGGAGTCCGAACGAGAGGGAGTCGACTGTATGTCATTAATCTTTAATAAACATTCTTCGTGCTACACAAACATATGCCAGAATATTTCCATATGTGTCTTATGTCTGAGGTTTAGAGTAAATATATAAAATGTAAAATATGACTTCTGTAAAAATTAACATTAAAATATATATAATTTGTGATGTTTTCAATTTGTTTCTTCTGCAAGTAGATAATATTGTATATTCTTTTTAACACCTGACGCACGTTTCACTGAAAAATATCAGTATCATCAGAGGTTTCTAAGTGAATTAATAACAATCGAAATAATTCTATTAATATAAAATTAATGAATAATCGAATTTGTATTGAGTTTAATGTAAAATAAAATAACTGATAATCGATTTAGGTCGATTAGTTAACGATTGGTTTAATGTTTATTTTCTTCAGCAGCTGTTTTCTCGGTTATATTTGAAATTTTGTTTATATTTTATTCATTTTTATTTTTATTTTTTAGTAAATTTATAATTTTAAATAGATCGTCTTGTTTTGTTTTTATTTGGGTTTGTTCTTTAATTAATAAATTATTGTTATTGTGTTTGTAAATGTTAAGATTTTCCCAAATATTCATTTTTTGACCTTTTTGTATGTTTTTAATTAATTTTATATTTTCAATGTTTGGAAACTGGTGGTTATTATTTAGACAATGTGTGGCTAAATTAGATTTATAAATATTTGGTTTTAAATATGTGCATTGCGGTGTTGAACGAATCTATCTCATAGTTTTTTCTTCGTCTGGCCCACGTAAAATTTATTACAATCTGGACTTTTATTTTATATATTCCATTTTTATTGTGAGTATTGGATTTAGTTTTAGGTTTTATTTTATTAAAAATTATATTATCTGTATTATAAGATATTTTTAAATTAGTATCTTTAAATATTTTATTTAGTTTTTGAGTTATATTTCCGTAATAAGTGAAGGTTGTATATTTTATATTATTATTAATAGATGAATTTTTAAATGTAGTGTTTTTAGGAATTTTATTAGTGATTTTATGTTTAATTTTATTTTCTAATTTATTAATAGTTTTTATTTTGTATCCATTTTTAACTGCTATTTGTTGGATAATTTTTCTTTCTTTGTTTCTTTCTGTGTTATTTAATAGGATCATAAGCATTCGGTAAATCATGGAATTAAATACTGCCATTTTGTGTTGGAGAGGATGATTAGAAGTATTTGGTATTACTAAGTCAGTTTGAGAAGGTTTCCTGTATATTGCGTATTCAAAATTTGTTTCATTTTTCTTTATTGTTAAGTCTAAACAATTTAATTTATTATTAGATTCTTCTTCTAACGTGAATTTTATTTTAGAATGTAAATTATTTATGGAGTTGAATATTTTATTTATATTTATACCATTGTTTTGGGAAATGTACAGAGTGTCATCAACGTATCTAAAATAACATCCTAATGGGTCGTTTAATTTTATTATATTTATTATTTGTTCGTCGAGTTTTTGTAGGAAGATTTCTGATATGATAGCGGAGGTTGGGGCTCCCATAGCAAGGCCATCTGTTTGGTAGTACAATTTGTTGTTGTATTGAAAATAATTTTGATTTAAAATTATTTTTAAAGTATTAGTTAACTGTTTAATGTATGTGTTACTTTCGTTATTTGTTTTCAGATTATTTATTATCATATTTATAGTTTCTTCAATGGGAATGTTTGTATACATGTTTGATATGTCGAATGAATATAATTTTGTATTTCTGTTTACTTCTATGTTTATTAGTTGTTCCGTGAGTTCGATACTATTTTATATATTGTGTTTTGCTGGAAGTTCAATTTTATGTTTTAAGATTTGAGTTAGTAATTTTGATATTTTATAATTTGGTGCGGTCCTAGCGTTTATTAAAGGTCTGATAGGTTTATTGATTTTGTGTAATTTTATTAAAGAATTTAATTTTGGTGCACAAGGATTATCCATTTTATATTTAAAGGAGTCTTTAGGATTTATTATTTGGTTACTATTTTTTAGTATATTTGTTATTTGTGTTTGATATTTATTTGTGGGATCTTAATTTAATGTTATGCAATTATTATTAACTATAAATTCTTCTGTTTTATCGTCTAAATCTTTCTGAGAAATTATTATTGTACTATTACTCTTATCAGCTTTGGTTAAAGTGAGGTAATTAGTCGTTAGTTTCTGTTTTATCTTATTAATGGTTTTATTTTGTTTATTTTTATTTTTAATATGATGATTTTGGTTATTATATTTTTTGATATATTTTATTATTTCCATTGAGGCTTCTGTTCCTATTTTATCTTGTTTTTCTTGTTCTACATTATTAATTGTGTTTTCAGTTTCGACTATGATATTATCTATTACATATTTGTTTACATTTTTAAGATTTGTTTTGTTTGATGATTCTAGGGTAGCTATTTCGTTTTCCGTGAATTTAATATTAGATAAATTTACGAATTTTGGGTAAAAAGTGTGGTTATTATTTAATGTGTGTAAATTTTGGTTATCTTCTTTAGGTGTACTATTTATTAGTAGATTTTTAAGTTTTTTATTGATTGTGTTAAATTTAATTATTTTGTGTTTATTTAGTATTTTAAGCATATTAATATATTTATTATTCCATGTATGATAATCAAGTGTGTTGGCTAAAAGAAGATGTAAATTAATTAATTGTTTATTAATGTAGTCGATTATAAAATAATATAATAATATATATATTTTATAATATATATATATATTATAAAATATATATATATATAAAATTTCTAGCCCATCACTTAACTTAGCCATTAAAAGGGGGATTTACATACACAAATACCGAATTTAACTTGTTAGTCCAACATATACTGGTAACCCAGAATTTTGCGTGGCTCTTAATTTGTACTTAATTGTTAAGAAAAGTGTATTGTGATCTATTTATTAGTATATTAAGAAATTTATAAGTTAACGGGTTGGTGCTGAAATGTTGAAAATAAACTGCTTGTTATGTAGAAGATATAAACAAAGTTGTTTTGTAAGTGAATGTACAGTATAAATAAAGAATATACATGGTTTTTAAATAACACATAATGTTTGAGTATCCATTCATTCTGTTATCCCTTGACAAGGTCCTTTAGTTAGTGAAACAGATTGATCTTTTATTTAGTTTTGCTAAAACTATTAAAAAAATAATGCAAGAAATTAAGACAATTATTACGACTAATTTCAAACTAAATATTAATGATTTTTACTTCCATGTTCCTTAAGGAAATGGAAGTTTGATGATGGCAAAAAAAAATCGTGCTTGAGATTTTTGCAGATTTTGATTGTACTATGTTCAAAACATGAAAAAAAGTCATTTTTCAAAAAGTGTGTGTGTGAAGATTTTTTTCTATGGCAAACAATAAAAGCTGCAAATTCAAACAGAATCAAATAATTTTTTGCATGCAGCCTGATTTGCAGGGTAGTCGCGAATTATTGTTTTTGGTGAAGATCAGTTAAGGGAAAGGGGTAGTTTACCTGCAACGTTTCATGCTTTGATATGTGTAGTACGTTATCGGCAACAATGAAGTAGTTTAGTGTGAAAATTTCTTCCCGGGCTGTTTGGGCACAGTAGGCCTACAACGTTTTCTGCAAAACCAGACGTTTCGGCAGTGCCATCGACTGTCATCATCAGTGAAAATCGAGTGTGATAATGTGAGGTGGTATAACGTTAGTGACCACATGCACAGTAGGTTGTGCTTAAGGCTGAATCAATAAGTAGAAAGAAGTAGTTTCTATGGAAATATTTTATTTCCATTATGATTTTAAATATAAATCTTAGAACATGGAAGTAATGTACGGTTCTCCATACCGATATTTAAAAAATGTTACAAATATAAATTTAAATTAAGAAAATAATTTTTTTCCCACCTTTTGGAGAGTCTAATTGGCTGTCAATGGGTGCAATTGTCTTAGAAAATATTTTGCTTTTTCAGGATAGTTGATATCCAGGATGTAATATCATGATACTTGATATCCAGGATTTAATGTCAAGATACCTGACAGTTTTTAATCATTTTATAACATGCGAGTTAGAAAAAATACTGTTTTGTAAAATTGTTCGCAATTTTTATAAACAGTTGTTAAGTGTGTCAGCAGGAATACTGAATTTATCTGCTATAACTCTAATTCAAAATGGAAAATCATAAAAATTTTAAATTTCAGTTGCAGTTATAGACAAGTATAAAAGTAAACAAAAAAAATGTAATACAAACACTTTTGATAACAGTTACCACATGTAACACTGCTTAGTTATATGACGATAAAAATGCTGGACTTAGAAACCATGTCATTCAACAGCAGACATCAAAACATATTTGTGTAACTTCTAGGATGAAAACCTTCAAGCTTTAATGTGTTTCTAAATTTGCTGTCGTGTATAGCACACCATAAGTCTGAAATAAGTGGTTTCAGAAATCACTATGCTGTCTATACTTGGAGCACAATTATTTTACAATTTAGTTACAGACAGCAGAGTGCTGAATGTGTCAAACTGAAATATCACCACTGTTCCATAACTGTGAAGAGTTACTCTCTTATGCATGCTACCTACTTGCCAAGACCAGCTATAGGTATTTGAAAGTTTAAGAGATGAACATGAATACTACATGAATTCGTTTAATTTTTACTCAGTAAAAGGTAAAAAATTTAGGTGCTTAAAACGTATAATTGAAAATATTAATATCAAAAGTTTTAAAATATGTTATAAAGAACGATATATATTCATATATTTGATAATGCAGTCTGAGTATAACTCCATTCATGTGTAAGTACTGGTATTTTCTGTAAAACCAATAAATTGTACATTTAATACAGTAAAGTATTTTTATCACCTTATGTGCATAATTTGGCCTCCACATTTGTTATTTATTTAAAACAAATAATTATTCGCTATCCGTACTAATAATTGTAATAGCAATTGAACAGAGCTTAATTAAGTACAATCCAACCATGGCCAGATTCTGTGTGATTAATTTAACTTGTGATTTAGATAAGTGTGTAATTTGGAACAGATGTGTGAAGACAGTTAATTAGTAATCCTCAAACTTCAAGTAACACGCTGTTACTGAGGTTATGTCAGACAAAAGTATGAAACATTCGCATTCTGTAGCGCTGAACAATTACATAAAATATTGTAAGTATTTCTGCTTACGAGAGAACACACGTAGGAACACCGCACACAGCTAAACAAACCGAAAATAAGCTACAGGTTTATCGTCAAGTCTACAAAGACTCGAATAGAGAGCAGCCAAATCCCATCCCATCTATTAATCGTACAGGCAGACGCTTGTCAGCCCAGAATGCGAATGTATCACACAAGCAGCGTCTGCCCGTACGATTAACAGATGTGATGGGACGCACCTTCGCTCGCCCCTCCAGTGCCCCCACCACGTCGCCAGATTAGTCGGTTAACAGCTCCGATGTCCGTTGTGTAGACGCAAGTGCCTCACTCGCTTTAAATGAGCTATGCCGAGTCTCACCTGTCACCATCTAGCGGTCGCTCAGTAAAGCACGTTTCGGCCTAATAAATTCGACAGTCGTGGTAACAATGTATCTTTACGTTATGTAGTTCATACGTATTTATAATTTTTATTCTACAGAATTTTTCAGTGTAGGCATTGCCTCCATGTAACTTCGCCACTGGCCTTTAGACATTTTGGGTTGTATTAACCCAAACATAACGTTCATTACACGCACAGGTTAGGTTAATTTACTTTTCTGGCGTTGAGGACTCTCGTCTGGTCTCCTGAGTCGATCGTACAAGAATGATGCTTAGCTTGGCGTCTCTTTTTTGGCCAAGCCTTGCTTTAATTAATTTGATTGGTGGAAAGCTCGATGACATCTCACTCGCTTTTTCCAGTGGCGTCAGTCTTTGAGGTCGAGAGTATGAAAAATATTTTAAATCCTTTTAACTTTCTTATGGTACTTGGAAGTTCTAATTTAATCATCTCAATCGTTTGTAATTGTCCTTTAGATTAATTAGATACCCCTCAAGCCATAATTCTGTTCAAGTTTGATCATTTCTTATTTTCACAACTTATGCCTATTATAATATTTTTATTTAAAACTATCTGACGTTTACATTATTTACAATTTAACTTCACTACAAATTATTTTCACTATTACTCAGTCTCTTTCTGCTCTTTAATTAGATTATAATCATTTATGGGTAAAAACAACTCTAAAATTGGGTATAAACCTTGCTGTATAGATAGCATTATGTTTTAGATTTAGTTGGTATAATTCATTGGTGGTATTTTATGAGTTAATTACATTTCACACTCATTCTTAAGTTTTCCCTTCAACTACTGGTCATCATTGTCTGACTTAATTGATGTCTCTTTTATGTATTTTTGTTATTAATATACTTCGTGTTTGGCACATCTAGGCCTTATTTTTATTCAGCTATTAATCTTAGAATACATTGTTTATATTTATTACATTCTGATTACTACTTGGTGTCTTGTCTATCGTATGAGTTTACTACTGTTGGTTTAGTCTGATACCCTGTTCAACATAATATTTAGTATGAGTCTCTAGGCTCCCCTTAGGCCTATTATCATCCAAGTTAATTTTACAAGTGGTTTGTTCATTGCTATTGGATTACTTCTGAATATTGTTACTTATTTATCTAAGTTAATTATTACAACTTCTGTTTATTATATTTTGTGGTTTTGATACAATTATTCCCTTGAATTATACTCTTTATATTCACCTATAGTTCAGGCACTATATGGTGTTACATCTTTCCTTTCAACTCTTAATTATTTTTAATTTAGTGATCATTCTCCTTTACAAAATAGTGATAGTAATTATTCTAAGGTGTTACAATCATTTGATTGGTAATAGGATATCACCTTTTTCTGTTAATTCAGTAAAACTTCTTGCATCTGGTCTCAAGATACAAGTATGTCTATTTTATATTATCCTGATATATTTTTAAGCTAATTACAATTGTTTTACATTATATAAGTGACTGTGAACCTTGCTGGTTCTATCGACAACAATGTTTCATCTATATTATTCCTTATTGTTAAAGTTTTTGACAGATTTGTTAGGTGACTTCAGAATGTCCATTTCATTGTTTGAATTTACACTAATTGCAATACAATTCTAATTATTCTATACATTATTTTTGTGTTGGTATTACCCTTTTAACATTTAGGTTAATTACCCTCCAACAGAAATTGGATTACTTGTCATTTAGTTACTTAATTCTTTTATTTTAGGTGCATAATTCACATTGAGTGAGGTTGTGGGTCCTATCTTGGTTTGACAACAATGTGTTTATTTTATTATGATTTCAATGTCTTTCATTTCACACTGAATTATTCACCATAAACAATATACAAAAACTTAAAGATGCCGACGCTTACACAATGTGGGATTTCGAGGTCAAAGTGTTATTCAAAGCCAAAGGACTTATGGATATTGTAAATGGTACAGAAACTTTGGAGCAACAAGGTGAAGATACAGACAAGGTAAAGACATGGAAATTAAAGGACGCTAAAGCCCAACACATTATACTTATGACCATTGAACATCCAGTAAAATTGCACTTAGTCACATGTGAAACATCAAAGGAAATGTCTGAAACATTATCTAACATTTATAAAATAGACACATCACAACAAAAATGCTCTCTTTTACAAGAATTCTACAACTACAAGTTTGACAACCAAAAGGACATGATGTCTAACTTAGCCTATATTCAGAATGTTGCATTCAAGCTCAATCGACTCGACCAGAAAGTAGACGATACAATGATAATCACCAAAATTCTGAGCATTCTTCCAGAATATTACAAACATTTTTCAAGTGTGTGGGACTCGACGAATTCAACGGACAGAACCTTGGAGAACTTGAAGGCTAGGCTGATACAAGAAGAAGCGAAGTCATCGAGTGATAGTGAGAGTGTTGCTTTTAAAATCAGATCTCAAGGTATGCTTAGAGAAGTAAGATGTTATTCATGTAAAGATACCGGTCATATCCGTCAGAACTGTCCAAACAACAAATCTAAGTTTTGTAATTACTGTAAAAAGTCAAATCCTTACGAAAAGGACTGTTTCTTAAAAAATAAATCCTTTAAACCTAAAGTATCATGTAGTATTTGTAAGAAAACTAATCACACTGATAAAGATTGCTATTTCCGTAACAAATCTAAAGCAAAGCCCAATAGGCCTAATGATAATAAAACTGCCTTTTTAACTAAAACCGTTGAAACTCATTCACCAGTTACACTAGGCTATAGCAGTGTAAATCAAAATAGCATTATTCCAAGTAAAACTGTTATCGTAGATAGCGGTTGTACTCCAAACCACATGACAAATGACTTATCCATCCTTGAAAATGTAAAATCATGTAATAAAGACATATCTGTTGCAAAGAAAAATCAGAGTATGCAATCACTAGCTGTAGGCTATGTCGACTCAGAACAGTGTACTTTAAAAAATGTCTCATATGTTCCTGAATTAAGTAATAATTTGATGTCTGTCAATGCAATTACTGAAAATGGTGGTAAGGTATTATTTACTAGAACAAAGTTCAAATATTGAAAGATGATAATGTAATTTTAGAAGGTAGTAAAAACAAAAATTGGTTGTATGTAGTTAACCTAACTGAGAATGAAAGTGTTCCAAAAGTAGCTGCTGTAAGTAACACTGAACAAAATAAATGTAGACCTCAGGCTAATATAAATGTCAAACAAACAGATGTACCTATAAGTGTTGATCAACATAGGGGTAAAACTAAAAGTAGTGAAGCTATGGAATGGCATAGGAAATTAGGTCACATAAGTTTTCGTAATTTAAAAAACTTGTCTAAAATGTCTCGAGGTATTTCAGCTAATTTAAATGTATGCGAAGATATTTTTTGTGATATTTGTCTCAAAGCTAAACAAGTGAGATCTTCTTTCAATACAGTAAGAAACAGAGCTTCTAAACCTTTACAAATAATACATTCTGATCTGTGTGGTCCAATCCTCTGATCCTCAGACGCATGATGGTAAAAAATATTTCTTGACATGTGTTGATGATAATACTCACTTTTGTAAAGTGTATCTTTTAAAATCTAAAAATGAGGTTTTCATATTTTTAAAAGAGTATGTTAATGAAGCTGAAGCTCATTTCAATCTTAAAACTTCTAAAATAAGGTGTGATAATGGGGGTGAATACATTGCCTCTGGTCTTAGACAATGGTGTAAATTAAGAGGAATTGTTATCGATTATACAGTACCCTATTCGCCGCAGTTAAATGGCACAGCGGAAAGAATGAATCGAACACTCATGGAAAAAGCTAGAGCAATGCTTTTCGACTCTGAATTACCCAAAGAAATGTGGGGGGAAGCTATCCTAACATCTGCGTATTTACTCAGTAGAAGTCCAACTGTCACATTAGATACAACACCTGCAGAGAAATGGTATAGTAAGACACCCGACCTATCAAGACTTCAGATATTTGGTTCAGTAGCTTATGCTAAAGTTTTAGGACGGCTTAAGAAATTCAACAGCAGGAGTAAGAAAAGTATTTTTGTGGGATACACACTGAATGGATACAGATTGTGGGATCCAGTGAAAAGAAATATTTTTGTATCAAGAGATGTTGTCTTCAAAAGGGAGTCTGTAAAATCAAAAGCAGAAGAAATACCAGAAATAGTACCATGTACTCAAGAAGAAGATATGGAACAAATCATTGAAGAAGAAAACGTGAATGAAGAAAAAGGGAATAACCCAGTCAAAGAAAATCAAATAGGCCTAGAAGAAATTGGACTAGAAACTGATAGGCCTAATACAAATGAACAACATGAACAAGAACAAAGTTACAATTTAAGACCAAGGGTTAATATTAAACGTCCTACTAGATATGAAGAAAATCTTCAAGATGGACAAGTGATGCTTACTTTCAATGAATGTATGACAGGAAATGATAAAGAAAAATGGAAGTTAGCCATTAAAAAAGAAAAAGAATCTTTGAACAAGAATAACACCTGGGAGATAGTCGTTGAAAAACAAGTTGCAGAAAAAGAAATACTAGCAGATGGATCTTCAAAATAAAAGATGACGGCACATACAAAACTCGACTAGTAGTAAGAGGCTGCAAACAAACAAAAGGAAATTTGGATTTTAAAGATATGTTTAGTCCAGTTGTTGCTTCGTTAAGAGTTTTATTTTCCTTAGCAGCTCAAGAAAATCTTGTTATTCAGACTTTTGATGTCAAAACTGCATCCCTGTATGGAGAACTGGAATATGATATCTATATGAGAATACCAGAAGTACTTGATGAAGAAGGAAAAATTTGTAGGCTAAACAAAGCCTTATATGGACTAAAACAAGCACCAAATCAATGGAATAAAAGACACATCATTTCTTAAAAATGAAGGACTTACACAACTCAAAACAGATCAATGTATATTTAAAGACACCAAGAATGACTTATATTTAGCTATTCATGTTGACGATGGAATCATGATGGGAAAAGATCCTGAAAAACTGAAGAATTTACTAAAAAAACTTAAAAGAAAACTTATCATGAAAGAAAACTGAAAAGCCATCCACTTATCATGGAATGGAGATACTAGAAAGCAGGGGCGGCTCGTTCTTAGGGCACTAAGGCACGCGCCTCCCAGTTTAAATCATATCATTAAACACCCATTATCACTATTTGTGGAAAGTCATTACATATTACTTTAACGCTTCAGACAAGAAAATGTTTTTGTGTTAGGTAATAGTAGAAATGTTTTCGGAACAGCATGCATTACGGCGTTCTGACAATCGCGCCCATTTCTCAGTTCCCCCACTCTATCCAAAGTTGAACGAAATTGTAAGCTTATAGGCGGCGTTTACACTGTCGCTCGGCGCGCCGGCTCCCGCGCCACGATTAGCAGAAAGTAGCGTAATTCACTCAGTACAACTAATCGCAGACTATTGATAATAATATGAGATTTGCTCTGTTTAGTGTTTATAAGTTTCTCTGGCGTGGTTAATTCAGTGCGGGTTTTAGTTTAGTGTTTAAGTTTTGAGTTTGTGTGTTTCTTTTAATAGCTTCACGAATAATGTTCTGTTTTCCATGTATTTTATTGTCTCCCAGAGACAATGGTGATTGTTTTTGGACTCTAAAAGAGGTTAATGATATAAAATATCTTACAGAAAAAATTAAGAAGCATGAAATATCCATCCATCACATGAATAGTGTTGTTGATTTTTCTTTGTTAGGCAAAGTAAACATACTGTCTAGTCTGGACTCGCAATTTAGACAAAAAATTGAAAAGCACAATGTTCAAGTCAGCAAAAACAAACATGTTTTAAAACAGCTGATTTCGTGTGTCAAATTCTTGATACTGTATTAAACAAATTGATATTTGATAAACCTAAGGGATTTGGTTATTTAATTCAATTATTTACTAAATATCTCCTTCGAGCGCCATCTTGTTACCAACTGTAATAAGAAAATTACCAAGGTTCGTTTCAGCGAACTAGGAGAACAGAAGGTGGTTGCTGAAATAATAACAATCATTTATGTTCATCAATAATTAAACGTTATTATTACTTTATTATTATTCATATTTCATGTTAATAAAATCATACAGACAAAATTTGAATTAATAATTGACAAAGCGTGAATAATAGTTGTTGATTACCTTGAATCTCTTTTAATTTACTTACTCGCATTACAATAACAGATTCTTGAAATACATTTTTAAGAATTATAACGGGAACGCAAACCAGCCTTCTTATTACTATAAACTATAGTAAAACTATATTCTCACACACACACACACAACACACACAAAGCTACTTTAGAGATCTCATTTTTAAATATTTTATGCTTTCTTCAAAATTTATTTCCCCATTTTATTTAATTTTTTAAAAAAGAAAAAAAAAACAGCATTTTTAATTATTATTTTGAATGTCTACTTTCCTGTTCACGAGTAGAAGTTCGACTCCTGGAGTGTCTCCTCATGGCGTGCACTGTTTTACTGTTTTATAGTTCGCACTATCACATTTTACTGCCGAACTGTTAATTTTAGATGAATATTGGCCGGAAAACTGTTTGTATTTTAGATGTACATATAAAGATTCACCTTTTTTTTTATTGTATGCGAGCCCGCACTTACTGCCGAAACTTTTAACATCACCACTCGCGAGTGGTGATGAGATGTTACTGGGCAGAGAAAAAGGCGCTATTTTGTGAAGCGACTGTTGTAGGAGGTTCAATTCTTATTGTCTTAAAGTTTATATCACTCCGCCAGCTGCATGTCACCGTTATGTAACGGAATTACTCATCAAGGATAGGCTCTGACGTAACGCTCGCCTGATGTTTCATTGCATAATTTGTTTACCGTTACATAATGTGTTTACTGGTTTTGTGTTCGTCATTGTCTGACCTTGACACAGCTTGTCGGCTATCAAATACGTTCATACTGGTTTTACAAAACATTGTTAAACAATTCTGCACAGTCAATGTTGCCACGGTTGTTTTCATTTCAAACAAATTTACCTCTCGGTTACAAAATTTATAAAATTTCTGTCCCTATCACTCAACAAGTTATTTATTATTAAAAAATACAAATCCTGTTATTACCCCAGGTATGCCCAAAAATGCCCCGCTACAATACCCCCTCAATGAGATATTTTATGCCGAAGCATAAAAAATCTCATTGACACATTCATACTTGCTAGAGGGATCAGCCAGGATATGTCGCCACAACCCCCTTTACGGTTTACAAAAATATAATCAACTCACCCTTGGTCCGGTGACTGTGACCGCATCTGCATGACAATACTGGACTTCTCTCTCGAGATCCCAACACCGTAGAGTCAGACAGATACTCAACGCCCCTGCTCTGACGCGTAGGTCAGCTCAGGTCCGCCGCCACAGCATCACCAAACACTGAAACAACAAATAAAAATATTAAATAGTGGCCTTATACAACACCATATCCCCAACTGATCTGTTCCCCCCTAGCGGTGCTGGTTTGCGCTAAGAAGCACTGGTTTTGTTCTTACTCACTTATTACTAACCTGTATATATCAGAATACCTAACAGAACTTAACATAAGAAAACACAGTACATTAATAATTCATTTTAAAATAAACAACTTACAATTAAAATGTTACACACTTTACATCATTAAATTAGCATATAAAATCAAAAAATTACTTTTAAACTTGATTTACTCTTATTAATTTGTTTCTCAAAATTACAAAAATTATTTTTTTTTTTTTTTTTTTTTTTTTATTATTATGGCCATCATTATTCCATTTCATTACTTTGGGTGATTCTACTTTATTCCTTATAATTTACTTTATCCATTTGGCATTTACTCATAAACTTACCCCTTCCATTCCATTTCATTACGCTCCCTTACAAAATCTTTAACTAGTATGACACCCCTCTATCAAAATTTTACTAACCCTTCTCTACCTCTAACCATTTACTATTTTAACTCCAATCGCCACCTTCTACTCTTATAAAAAAAAAAAAATACTCTCTAACCCTTTGTACATAGGATACGTGTTTCCTTCCCAAAACTCATTCCCTTATGTTGGTCCCTGGACTCACCCTAGGTAACCCTTTCCGGCGCCAATCGGTCCCTATCCCGTCCCAACCCTTGTTGCGGACTCCCCAAATACACTACCACTACTACAAAATTACCATCCCCAAAAAATCTCAATCTCATAACCTCACTACAATTACAACAAATTAACATCAACAAATAAACAATATATCGCTCCAAACTCTACATAAAATCTCCATCACTACTGTGTCTCCACTTATACTTCTCAAAATTCTATAACATATACTAACTCAAAACAACATTGCATTATTTTCATTTCCACTATTACTTTAACTTTTACTTCGATTTGGACAAATCTATGTCCCACAAAATTCAACTTGAATTGACTCAAACATTTTATCCAAACAATTACTATCACCCACTTCTATCTTTTACAACCTATTGAAAATTTTACTTATTACAACTATTTTTCATTTTATTTTAAAATCTGTAAACACATTGAAAACATATTATTATATTTTTATAATACTTATTCCTAACATACTAAATGCAAACAACACAATAAGACACAATAACACAATATAAGAAGTATTTAGTGCATCCAATTTTTAAATTCAAACAAAATTATTGAGTAGCAAATCATCATTATTAATTAAAATATATCAAATTTTTAATACGTTATCCCCTTGGATAACCTCCCAGCCACACACACTTGTATAATACATTACATAACATAAAAACCGAATAGACATTACCCTTGCTTATTAGTATACATTTAAACAAACAATTCTCTTTTAAATAATTTATCTAAAATTTTGTAAACATTATTATTTAAACTTTTTCATTAACTGTTTTTATTTATCATCATTATGAATTTATCCTGTGTTGCAATCAGATTTTCAAAATTGCTTAAAATTTATTATTAACATACATATTTTTAATCATCAAGTTATTCCACAAAATAGACCATTTAACATTTATTTATTTATTAATTATTATTAAATCAAAATCTCACCAAACAATTTACATTCACAAACAAAAAATTCAAGCATATAACATTCAATCACAATATCTAAACATCTCAACTTATTTAATTCATTTGATTATTAAAATAACATATTTCAATTATTATCAACATTCTACAAATCATTAACTATTGTCTTCGTAATTATTTTGTTATTTAATTAGAGTGCTAAAATATTAATAATATTATTATTATTAATACAACATTTTCTAAAACATATACACATTACTTTTCTAACATTTCACAATACACACAAATGAATTCAATATTATTTACAAAATATGCGTCAAAACTGTTCAAGTGTATCTCACTTCAAATGTCCAAATCAGCAAGGTCATTACCAATAATTTACAATATTTAAAAATGTCCCAACACTGATCTTTTAGCTCATCCTCCATCGTCATATATATATCTAGTGTATTTGTAACATTCATCATTTTTATCAACACACAAATTATTATAATTGTTATTATCATAATAATCTATCAACTCTATTTCATCCATTGTACCACTATAAATCTTGTCACCATAGGTTAGGATTGTCCCGTCTATATCAGGGTTGTTTGTTAATGTCAGGTAAATTTTCTCATCTTTGTATTCCTCAACTACTACGTCAGGTAAGTCATAATAGTCAGGTAAGATATTATCAAAATTATTCTCTGTCTCTCTTTCAACAGGTACGTATTTCACATGATTCATCGTCACCCCTTCTAGTAATTTTCTCAATGCATCATACTTTCTTTCTAACTTATATATTTCTATTTCATTCTCAACATATAACTCTCTTTCTTCACAGCACCACATCACACTCTCACAATTATTTCGGACAGAGGGTACAACATTATACAACATTACTTCATTTAACAATAAGGGTCTTTTGCCCTGAAAAAACAACATTAAATCATCATCATCATTATAAACAATAAGGGGAAAATTTGCCCTCTGTCCCCATTTAATTACTACATTATTCTTCCACTCTCTCTCTACTTCATAAACACTCATGAACATTTCATTATCGCATTCTAAAACTTCATCAGTACTATTTGTTATTATATTTTCATCATTATTCTTCACCCCCACTATACTCTCAAAATTGTCTACTATTTCGTCATTTTTACATTTTGTCTTACTTAAAACATTGTTACCTAATTTCTCGAACTTCTGTTCTAACTTATTTAAACTGTTTCTTATTATTTCGTGAGTACTTTCTAAATGTTTATTAATTTCTTGTATCTCACTTTTTAATTCATCAAATTTGTCATTAATTATTGAATTTTGCATATTAAATTTAGCGTCAGAATCGCTCTTTATTTCATTAATTTGGTTTTTTAATTCTCTAAAATTACTATCTTGTTTTTCTACACTATTGTACATCATATCATACAATCTTGCTAACATAGTATCATTATCAGGTTTCCTATTTTGAGTTCCTAAAATAGGTGTTGAATGAATCTCAACTGCCTGTATTATTTTTGACTCCTCAAGACTACTGTCAGTTGTTTGAATTCCGGAGTCGCTACTTATTTGATTTGCTATCTGACTATCAGATAAACTGATATCATTATTATCCGCCATTTTTCTTAAAACTTTTAATATATATTTCTTTATAAAATCTTACCATATGTAACGCATACTTATAAAAAAAAAAATATATTCTACTCACCAATATTAAACATAACCTTTTACGTCTACCTTACGTACATACGTAAATACAAACTCCACACAACCATTCTGTTCTCCCAAGTAGGCTTAAATTTATATAATTATATTATATAAATCGTCCCTACGTTCGGAAGCCACTGATACTGTATTAAACAAATTGATATTTGATAAACCTAAGGGATTTGGTTATTTAATTCAATTATTTACTAAATATCTCCTTCGAGCGCCATCTTGTTACCAACTGTAATAAGAAAATTACCAAGGTTCGTTTCAGCGAACTAGGAGAACAGAAGGTGGTTGCTGAAATAATAACAATCATTTATGTTCATCAATAATTAAACGTTATTATTACTTTATTATTATTCATATTTCATGTTAATAAAATCATACAGACAAAATTTGAATTAATAATTGACAAAGCGTGAATAATAGTTGTTGATTACCTTGAATCTCTTTTAATTTACTTACTCGCATTACAATAACAGATTCTTGAAATACATTTTTAAGAATTATAACGGGAACGCAAACCAGCCTTCTTATTACTATAAACTATAGTAAAACTATATTCTCACACACACACACACAACACACACAAAGCTACTTTAGAGATCTCATTTTTAAATATTTTATGCTTTCTTCAAAATTTATTTCCCCATTTTATTTAATTTTTTAAAAAAGAAAAAAAAAAACAGCATTTTTAATTATTATTTTGAATGTCTACTTTCCTGTTCACGAGTAGAAGTTCGACTCCTGGAGTGTCTCCTCATGGCGTGCACTGTTTTACTGTTTTATAGTTCGCACTATCACATTTTACTGCCGAACTGTTAATTTTAGATGAATATTGGCCGGAAAACTGTTTGTATTTTAGATGTACATATAAAGATTCACCTTTTTTTTTATTGTATGCGAGCCCGCACTTACTGCCGAAACTTTTAACATCACCACTCGCGAGTGGTGATGAGATGTTACTGGGCAGAGAAAAAGGCGCTATTTTGTGAAGCGACTGTTGTAGGAGGTTCAATTCTTATTGTCTTAAAGTTTATATCACTCCGCCAGCTGCAAGTCACCGTTATGTAACGGAATTACTCATCAAGGATAGGCTCTGACGTAACGCTCGCCTGATGTTTCATTGCATAATTTGTTTACCGTTACATAATGTGTTTACTGGTTTTGTGTTCGTCATTGTCTGACCTTGACACAGCTTGTCGGCTATCAAATACGTTCATACTGGTTTTACAAAACATTGTTAAACAATTCTGCACAGTCAATGTTGCCACGGTTGTTTTCATTTCAAACAAATTTACCTCTCGGTTACAAAATTTATAATTTCTGTCCCTATCACTCAACAAGTTATTTATTATTAAAAAATACAAATCCTGTTATTACCCCAGGTATGCCCAAAAATGCCCCGCTACATTCTGTAGTGTTTTACAGTTGTCTCCAAGAGTTCATAACAAATGAGCATCGTCTACAAATCCAGGGGCATACAAAGGCTTAATTAATTTTACTGCGGAGCTGGATTCTGCAATGAAAGACCATTTAGAATCGGCCACAGTATTCAAAGGTACATATAAAATAATACAGAATGATATATTGGACTGTATGCTTAGTGTCTGCAGGGAAGAAATAGAAAAGTTGATACAAGCTTCTGAATTTGTGACAATCGAATGTGAGGAGACAACTGATGTGAGAAACCACTGTCAAATGGTATTAGTTTTTAACTACGTGTTTAAGGGGTCGGTGTACGAAAGCTTTTGGGGATTTCTCAGTCCTGAAGGTAAATGTGCAGAAACATTAGCAAAGTGCATAATGAACAATATCTATCCCCTTCTCCACACGTCAAAGGAAATGTTAATAGCTCAGACTTATGTTGGCGCTAATGTTATGTGTGGTTCTATTGGAGGTGTAAAGGCAAAAATTAGAGAAGTGTATCCGTTCACATATTTTGTGCACTGTTACGCTCATGAACTTAATTTGCTGTTAGAAAAAGCAGCAAGTGTAAACAACAAAGTTAGAGTTTTTTCTCAAATCTGTCTGCTAATCCAGCATTTTTTTCACACTCATCTCTACGAACGGACGTTTTGAAGGAAGTAGTGCAAGCCAGGTTACCCAGAGTTTCTATAACAAGATGGAATTACAACATTCGTACAGTCAACGTTGTGTACAAAAACCGATATAAGTTGGAGGAATGTTTTGAAGTTCTTGAAGAAAAGTGTACAAACAGACTCACAGTTAATGAGGCAAGTGGTCACAGAAGGACTCTTTAGGACCAAAATTTCATGTTCTGGCTAACTTTTTTCCATAGAATTCTATCACATGTGCACATACTGTACCAACAACTACAGAGTAGGAACAAAGACAGTGTAATGTGGCAAAGTGATATCGGAATTTTTGAAAATGAGATGCAGAGAGGGAGAAAGTAAATGAAATAGAAACACAAATAAATGAGGAGTTCCCTGTGGAACCAAGTGACTTATTTCCACTTTTTTCTACAAACTTTCCGGAAGAAAAATTAAAGCGAGCGATTCAACATTACCCTTTCTTACAAGAAAACAAACTTCGGAGTGAACTGGAACTATTATACAGACGGCATGATTTTAATATTAAAGGCGCAATAAAACTTCTTAACTTTATAGAAGAAAACAATCTTACGTCAGTTTTCAAAGAAGTGTCAAAACTCCGAAAATTATCATAACTATCCCAATGACAACTGCCGAACCTGAGCGCTGCTTTTCGACTCTCAAAAGACTAAAGACTTTCTTGTGAAGTACAATGAAAAACGATAGACTGAATGCTCTTGCGATGTTATCTATAAACAAGGAACTTGTTAAAGACTCTGATGCTAGAAAAGTTCATTAATTTAAAGGAAAGGCGAATGGACTTTGTATATAAATAAAGGGTCTGTATAAAGTGTAGGTATCATATAAATAATGTAATGTAAATATAGTATATTACTTTTTTTGTGGAAACAGCAGACATTTTTGTGGACAGTTTGTGGTTATGTTTATTAATAAAACTGCTGACTCTACAACAGCTCACAATATTTGAGGTGAGATCAAATTTTTAAATAGGCCTAATCGTTGCATGCTGCATGTGTTACTATTCTTATTTTATGAATGAATTATGTGATCAAATATTGGAGACATTTCTATTGTGCGTTAAATTCTATGTTGATTAAGGAGCCTAAAGTCGCGCCCTCCAGCCTCTTAAGTCACGAGCCGCCACTGCTAGAAAGAAAGAAGGAATTTACATTACACAAACAAATTATGCAAATCAAGTACTCACTAATTTTAATATGACAAACTGCAAGTCAGTAACAACCCCAATTGTACAAGAAGAGAAGACTACTGTAATTGACAATGAAGGAATACAGCTTCCTTACAGAGAAGCCATTGGAAGTCTCCTCTACATGACAAACAAAACCAGACCTGATATGGCATTTGCTGTCAATTATGAAAGTTGTTTTTTGGAAAAACCAGAAAGAAAGATGTACAAAATGTGAAAAGAACTTTAAGGTACCGTACAATGGGGTGAATAGGAACAGTGGGGTGAACCGGAACGAAACTTCCCGGTCATACAAAGAAATTCCCCATTAATATACGTTAGGGTATTTTTAGTTGCCAATTTTTTTTTTTTTTTTAAGGTAATATCATGAGGAGTTGAGAAATTAAGTTTTGTCATGTCATGGCTTATGAACAAGACTACAAGTGGAACCCCAAATACCAAATAACCTCCCGTTTTCATCATCTGCAAAACTTTGTATGTAAGTACAGACCTTTTCGTATTCTAAACCTAAGAGTAGTGTTTTTTTTATTAGGCATATGCCTATACAACAATATGCCGTATTAGAATTTACGTATTTCTCAAACTGCGTCGCAAAAATGAAGAATTTCTTGTGACTTCATAGGTTTAAGATTTACGGGGTGTATCGGAACACATTTTTTTGTTTGTTCCGATTCACCCCGCAGATTACTGTCATGGTTTATTCGTGCATACAGTAATATTTTCATGTCATATCTGAAAACATATGTATGAATATGTATTCTTCTTTGTTCCAGGTACTGTACGAGGTTAAAAGATGCCAAGAAATTACGCAAGTATACGAAAAAAGTCAACCCCCAATCCTAGTGATATGGAAAAGGCTTTAGAAGAAGTAAAAAATGGTAAATCCCTGAGAAAATGTGCAGAAAAATATTCTCTATCAGTTACAACATTACACAAACATCTCAAATTGGGAAGCCAGTTAAGAAAAAGAGGAGGGCAGACAGTACTCAGTGCTGAAGAAGAGGCTTTAATAGTAGACCGTATCAAAACATGCAGCGATTGGGGCTACCCAATAGACTCACTTACCCTACGATTACTAGTAAAAGATTATCTAGAGAGGCAAGGAAAAATAGTGTGTCAGTTCAAGAACAACTGTCCTGGCACAGATTTTGTTGTATCATTTTTAAAACGACACAAAGAAGTAGTCTCCTCTCGAATGTGTCAAAATATAAAAAGATCTAGGGCAGCAGTCTCACCAGATGTAATCAATTACTATTTTGATGAACTCGAAAAAGAGTTAAAGGATGTTCCTCCTAGTAACATCGTCAACTACGATGAGACGAATTTATGTGACGATCCGGGAAGAAAAAAACTCATTTTTAGGCGAGGGTGCAAATACCCGGAGAGGGTGATGAATTCATCGAAAGCGTCCACGTCTGTGATGTTCGCCGCTTCTGCTGATGGAACAATATTCCCGCCATATGTTGTGTATAAGGCGGTGCACCTCTACGACAGTTGGAAGGAAGGAGGGCCAAGAAATTCTCGTTACAATAGGACGAAGAGTGGATGGTTTGACACCTTCTGTTTTGCGGACTGGGTACAGTCAATTGCTATACCCTATTTTCGGAATCTTGGAGGGTCAAAATTTTTAATTGGTGACAATTTGGCCTCCCACTTATCAACGGACATTATAAAAACCTGCAATGACAACCAGATTCGCTTCATATTTCTACCAGGCAACTCGACACATATTACACAACCCTTAGACGTCGCCTTCTTCCGACCAATGAAGATGGCATGGTGCAAGATATTGGAGGAATGGAAACAAGGACCTGGAAGAAGGGACTCATCTGTGCCAAAAGACAAGTTTCCTCCTTTATTCGTGCAAAAAGACAAGTTTCCTCCTTTATTCAGAAAACTCTGCGACTCCCTGCAAGAAAAGAATGTCCTATCAGGGTTTGAAAAATGCGGTATTTATCGTTTGTGTCGTAAAAAAGTGCTTGACATGCTGCCAAGCACTGACGCCCCAAACAACACTGATGCTGGCAGCAGTAGCACCAACTCTGGAGGACAAAAACACCTGTTTCATGTGTAGAGTCTATTGATGATGCTTTCAAAGAGCTGTTGAAATCATTTAGACTGTTTGACACTCCTCAGCCAAAGAAAAGGAGAACCAAAGTGAAAGTCACCCCTGGAAAGAGTGTTGAAGTCAAGGACTTTGAAGGGCAAGTGACGGCAGACCAAAGTGAACTAGGTGAAGAACAAGGTCAAGTGACGGCAGATCTTGACCAAACTGAACCAGGACCAAGAAAAGGCAAACCAAAATCTTGGTCAGACTTGTTAAAAGACAAAAAAAGAAACAAAAGAAACTATTCACAAGATCATCGTCTGAAGATTCCAACTCCAATTATTCTATTCAAGACAGTGACAAAGAGTTCATATTGTCTACAACTTCTGAAGAGAACCCAGATTTTGGAATCCCAGAAAGTCCCCAACTTCCGAACACATTTGCTCCAGGAGACTTCCTTGTCGTTAAAGTTCATGGAAAAAAGTCATACAGACTCTATGTGGCCAAAGTCCTGTACCCAGAAGACGACGGATATGTGGGAAAATTTTACAAAAGGGTCCCCAATACCTGGAGATTTCAAGAAACAGAGGAGGAGGCAGTGTTCCTTCCAGAAGATGTCATAAAGAAACTTCAGCCAAATGACAACATCCAAACATCTGCTCGTTTCAAGGACATGATAACTTTTGTGAACGACATGAGTGAATTGAATTTGTATTAAATCTTTATCTTTCTCAATTCAAATACATTTTCTTACAATAAAATTTAATCTTTCTTGAGTTCAAAGTTGTTTTCTAATTTTTGAAAAATCATACATTTACTTGTATAGAAAATAAAGGTTTTGTTTGATAGTAACTACATGTTCCTATTCGCCCCTCATCATTATTACTTGTTTTTATTAACCCTATTAAACGCTGAATCGGAACAAATAAAGATTTTAACATGTGTTCCGATTCACCCTTTTCTGCGGGGTGAATCGGAACACCACTAAAAAAAAAATAAAAAAATATATAAAAACTATTTAAAATGTTTTGTTTTTGCTCGAAATTGCAAGAACAAAACAAGACCGAAGTTTCTAGTCAAAAAACCAAATTTAAAAAAAAATCGTTAGTTACTTTTTTTACGTTCAAAGTTGAAAAGTGTTCTGATTCACCCCGTTTTATGGTACCTAAAAGGAATGTAAAATCTGGGAATATTTTTTCCTGCAATAAAATCAAACAGTATAGAAATTGAAACATTTTGTGACTCAGATTACGCAGGAGATGTGAAAGATAGAAAAAGTACTAGCGGATACCTCCTAATGTTAGGAGGCGCACCAATAGTATGGAGTTCTAGAAAACAACCCATAACTGCCTTATCAACAACAGAAGCGGAATATATATCTGCTGCTGAATGCTGCAAAGAAATAAAATACATCAAAACATTCATCCAGGAGTTGACAAACAAAACTGTAAATACTACATTGAATGTTGATAATCAAAGTGCGATAAAACTAATAAAATCTGGACAATTGAGTAGAAAGAGCAAACACATAGATGTCAGATTTCACTATGTGAGTGAACAATTTCATGATGGATTATTTGATATCAAATACTGTTGTTCAGAGAATCAGTTAGCGGATGTGTTTACCAAACCATTATCAAACACCAAGTTTGAAAAATTTAAAAACATTTTGCTTAAAATTATGTAAGCTAGTACATTCTTGAAAAAAAAAAAACAATCAAACTTTGTAAATAGTATTTTTCTAAGATTAAAAACAGAAAAAAATTTTCATTAGATAGGCTATGACAGATTATTATGAATTTGTTTAAAAAGAAGCAACAAATATATGGTAGCCTTATTGTAAGTTAAATTAAAGTAGGTTATTTTGTTTTATTAGAGTCAATATGCAATATCATTAAAACTAACAAATTATGCAGTCAATTTCTTTTGTACTTTATTTTAAAACATTTTGATATTAAGGGAGAGTTTAAATTTTGTATTTTTTATATAGCCTATGTTACTTACAATATTTAATTATAATATAAAAATGATTTTGTATAATGTTTTATGGTTATGTTGGCTACTCTGCTATTAATAAAGAAACAACCGACGAGGTTAGCAAAATGGCGTTTTATTAAAACCGTGTTAACTCTTCCAGTAATATATAAAAATTCATCACCGTTGACACAGATTGTTTACCAGTTGCAAATGTGTTTATCGAAGTTTGTTGATGTGTGTTTATCAATTCTTTGTTTATCGATTGTAAGGCTGTGTAGCTACAGCGTTTATTTATTTATTACCGTACAGTACTGTAATATTTTATAGTATACAATTTGTTATGTTCAATGAATATCCAATATGCCTTACGTGTCCAATACATTACTGTACAGTACAGTACATAATTGTACTGTTTATTGAGTTCAGATAATAGATTGTGAAGAAGGTAGAATTTCTCTTTTGAGAATTACCAAACTGTGTTTTGATACAGAACTCCTCAGTGCCAAACTCCACTTGTCTTTTGTCTTTCGACTTTGACTTGCGTACATTTGTTCAACACCATTGAAGTAGTACCGTCTACAAATGGCAAACTCTAAATTTTATACGTTCCAAGGCTTCTTCGCCTTGCTGATGAGAACCAAATAGTTCGAAAACAGATCATTGCAAACTGGGTCAATATCTTATCCCACTTTGTGTGTCTTGCATCAACATCTTTTGGATCCCAAAATGCTTAGAAGGACTACCGTTTGACTAGTTAAAGTCTTTTGGACTCCAAACATTTGCAGAAAGGGTTACCTTTTGACAAAGATGTGCTTGACAAACATAAACTTATTCTTTGAGCATTACGCTCTGGTTATTTTTGCTTGTCTCTGTTTTGGCTTCAACTCACCTCTTCAGCTAAGGAAGTTGTGATTGCAGTTTTCACTACCGACCACTACCTTAGGACAGATTGTGGAGAAGGTAGAATTTCTCTTTTGAGAATTACTAAACTGTGTTTTGATAATAGATCATTCGGTTAATGTATGTTCGGATAATCGATGCTCTACGGCGTACACACACATGTATACATACACATATGGTAAGATCCAAGTCATTAGAACCTTTGAATGCATTTGTACTGTATTGACATATAGATAGAACTGTACTCACAGCCCTATTCAACTTTGTTAATCTGATTTTATTTAAGAACAAATATCTCATTCAAAATAGTGAGCAAGTTCTGCAGCTTGGGGAGCTCACTAGTCTGTACCTTCATGTGTAGGTCTGTAAAATTAATTTTCTGTAGCTACATTTACTGTGAACACACACAGGTGATAAGCAAATTTAGTTTCCTAAATTTAAAGACACTAAATATTGAAGAATCATACTGTGTAAGTGTCTGACAGAAGGTGATTAGAGTCTTGTGGAGAACAGCAGCAGAGGATCGTCCAAAATGCTAAATACTTCTTTAGGAGTTCAGGCTCATTGATCGGTTGTACCTCTGTTGGATGATGATGCCGACATGTTACACTATAGACTTTCATCATTGGGAAACATTAATTACACACACAATGCTTCATCCACTCAGAATAATCAGTGCGTATGTACAGTGACACCACAAAAACTGATCTATAATTTAAAAGAATTATATATAATTACAAACAAATAAAGTAAAATAAAAAAAAGGACCTGCATAAATAAAATTTATGAATAATGTCCACAGACTGTAAGAGTTTCCACTCATTTCCACAAAGATTCCAGGTGTGAGAGTTCCAGTCTGTGGAAGGTATAATGACTAAAAACCTACACTCATGGCCTTATTAGCAAGTTGTGTTTATGCAATTAAATTTCTTTTTATTTTTATTTTTACAAGACATTTTATTAAATGTTCTGGTACTTCAAAATGTAACCACTGATTATGAACAGTCACAATGTTATGTTATTATGTAATTAACATTTTACGTCGAATTGATAGTTTGACTGCAGGATATTTTTGTATTGCAGTGTTGCAGTGGACAAGACACAAGTCCTAGCAGCAGCAGATAAAAAGAGAAACCACTTATTTATTTTTAAGCTAGAATGTTAAGATTTGTAAAAATTAATTGGTACTGTAAAGTTAAACAGATATTAAGCAGGACGCAGGTTATAGTGGGGAGAAGGTGGGTTAGCCACATGAGAGAAAAATGTCTACTAACACAGTTGAAAATATTGACCTACTCTTTGAATTATGAATAAGAATAAGACGTACTGTATGAGACGAGTAATCTATTTTGAGACGGATTAACTTTTATACCTAATGTGCCGAAGTTACGCTTCTTTAATTAAAGATGAAAGAAAATATTAAAATTTACATTTTCCCTGTAAAAGTACTAAAATTTAAAAACTAATATTGCTTATAATGACAGCTGAAATAAAGCAGTTATACTGCCTTGTCAATTCACAATTATTTTCTTTTTGTTGTTTTTATAACTTTATTTATTTAATTTTCTATTGTCTATGCATTCTTATAATGTTTTCAACTGTTTATTTTTTAATGTTTTAACGTTTTTTATGTATTTATTATTTTCTTTATTTCATTAGCTACATTTTTAACTACCGGTATATTACTAAATACTTTACCAAACTAAATTTCACAGCCCTACCAACACCACACACACACATACACATATGTAACTTACCAAACTTTTTACTAACCAATTATTCTTATAATTTTAAAATTGTTTTGTTATTCTTTTAACTGTATTTAAGGTTTTTACAGTTTAGTATGTTTTGTATTTAATTCACTACTTTTTTTACCAAGTTACTATGTATAGCAAAATTGAAAGTTAAGAGCATGAAAATGCGCGAAACGTTTACAGTCAGAGGGGAAAGGCGATGTGGAGGGAGTCGCTGTGAGATGTGAGAAGAGAATTGTTGTTATCAGCGATGGTGCAGCCAACCTATGAATATTATTTCTAATCGTAACAAAAACTTGCGACTGTTAAGGTTTGATTGTAAATTTATCACCATGAATCTCTATCTGTGTGTGTGTGTGTGTGTGTGTGTGTGTGTGTGTGTGTGTGTGTGTGTGTGTGTGTGTGTGTGTGTGTGTGTGTGTGTGCAGTCACACAGCTGACTTTAAAAAAAGAATTATACGTTTATTGTTTCCAACGTAAATCAAATAATAATAATAATATTGTAATTGTATTACTATACAAATCAAGCAAATGATATGTACTGTTCACATGTATCGGAATTTGTTGCTGTTACATATCAGAATGTTTTATAAACATATCGGAGTATTGTTTGGTTCTGTCATTGTGTACTACTGAGACGTAAAAAACTACAGCCTTTGTGACCATTCTTATCGCAATGGAATTTGCAAACTGTACACTTCCACTCCTTAATTACACTCGACTATCTTTCGAGCTTATCATTATATAAAGGAACGGTTCTTCGTTTTAATTTAATTGCAAGAATCTTTTAAATCCTGGACAACAAAAAACTGTTTCTAGAAGAAGTAAAAAGCAAGTAATTTCAATTTCAATCTTTTAGGAAAAGAATATCTTTTAAAATCTTTTAACACTAAAAGTGTTACAACCAGTAAAAGAAACAGATGAATGAGAAATGAGATAATTTATGTTTTACCAACTGGCAAACAACGTTTTACTGTAAATAAAGCGAAAAGTTGAAGTTATAACATGCAATGTTCAATATCTATGAAATTTCTTTCATTTCAGTATTCTATTTCACTTTATTATTACAAAAAATTTGAGCGTGCGCACGTACACACACATACCGGTAATATTTTTTCATTATAATACAACTAATATTCTACTATTATTTCTGTTCTTTCTTATAATTATTTACATTTATTTTAAAGAAACGCAAGACCTTAATAAAACACCTTCAGGCTCATTCAAGAATGTGCGAAAGCTAGCATGAATAGTTTCATTTTTTTAAATACTTATTCAGTTAGCGTATTTTGACACTCAGGCCTACCTGTATCTAATTTTTCATAGGAGAACTCTGAGGGGAACTAATTTGGTCATTGAATTATGTTTTCTCTAATGATGGGTAGCAATGCCCTTACTGTTGGATGGCTCTTGTGAGTGATATGGAACTGATTAACAGTCCGACGTATAACGTGGGTGTCAAAGTTGTCCACACTTGTCTTGGGACTAACCTGGGGTTTGGTCTTTTTTGGGCTCCTAAACTGTCCTCCTTCTAATTTTTCTCCATCCGTTGCAATACGCGATAACGTGCGAGTAGATATTCCAGCTGGAGTAAAAATTTAATTGGAATATTTATTCCTTCCGCTTCTCTTCTCATAAATAGTAAAACATTAAAATTACTTCTCGTGTTTGACTATGAATAACTTTCCTGTCTTTGCTAGTTGAAGGAGAAGTATCCATTTTAACAAATCTTGTTACTGGGTGATAACACGTATAATTACAATAATATGTAATTACAGAATAAAAACTACCAATGGAAATTAACTAAAAAATTAAATAACTAATAAAAATGAATTACTGTAAAACAACGATACAAATAATAATAAATTGAGATAATAATAACAAATGCAAGACTGAGATAGTATGTCACACAGTAAATAACAATGTACGGGTAACTAAAACATCACACGCAAGTTGGCACCACCTTCACTTGCATACTAGCTGATTTTCCGTTACCCTCCTGCCATTCACAATTTCAAAGTGGACTCATCCTTCCATAAATTGGTTTCTGCACATATGCCCTTAACTTTCAATTTCACTGTACTAAACATTTGGTTGTAGGTAAGTTTTGATTTTGATTACGACATGACCAGACAGTGGATATTTTGTAAGACGAAACAAACATCAGACACAACAGAAAGAGACAATGTAATAAAAATTTCACAGTTATAAAATTTTTAATACTGTCATTATTTTGCAAACAGTGACTTAGCGTGTTGTTTCTTTTGCAATGTTTCTCCAAAGTCGAACCTAGACAGCAACAATCATTGTATATTTTGGATGTGTACACTTCATGTACATGTTATGACTCACAAAAATAAACATAGTAATATATGATCCACATTGCTCTGGCATCTTAATTTGTTTGAATAAGTAACATCAGTAACAGTAATGGTAGACCATAAATTTCCTGGATCAATGGCATATAAACTGTTATGAACAGCAGGGGCCTTCAAACAACAGGCTGTGAAGACAGAAAATGTTGGTGGATATTGAGATGTGGCAGACACTGAAGCCTGTATCACACTATGCTACTTAACTAGTCGCTACTAAATACCTGCTACTGCATTTTATGAGTATTTCTATGTCACAATGTTTTTAGGTAACCGCCGTTTAGTGGTGGTTAGTACAGCAAAGTACATAGTTGTGTAGATTGGTTTGATGTTAAAAAGTATTGTGCAGAGCGTCATCTGTGAGCATGCGACATGAGGTTTTGAGACACCTTTTGCTAATTGGTGTTAGAGCTTTGTAAGGAGCTGCTGCGTAACATCAGGAACAAAAATAAATGCATGTGGGTTCGGGAATCGATATGTAGAATGGATAAACTGGGAACTTCAACAACACTAATCAGAGAGCTGGCAATTGAGGACCCCCAATTGACCACATTACATCATGTGGTTAGCCTTACCAAAGTTTCAGGAGTTGCTAGATTTAGTGTCACCAAACTAAATTTGGTTTGTATACGTCTTCTGTTGTGGCACTATGCTTTCAGAATGTTCAATTTTATTCAGTTCATTATGATAAGCACCAAGGAGTGTTTTAATTTTGTTTTTTAAAGCATCTCCCTTTGCTGGTATTCAGGGAAGTTCCAGCTCATATAGCAACCAAGTGAAAGCAGTTTTATCGCGTCGTGTTTCAAATACTCTATGGATGTAATGTCCCATAGATAATCATATTTTCTATATATGTTAAGGAATGTAATTATTTCATCACCCGACCATTTTAATGAATCACTCATTGTACATGTAGAAATAGAACACTCAAAAGGCACATTACGACAACAAAACAAAAACAAATGCAAAGACAAACACGTGGTGACAATTGAGACACTACTTCACTGTTACTGCACTGTCACACTGGGTGACTGGGGCACTACTCGGTAGTGGCTAGTGAGTCATATGACCTCAGGGTCTGCTAATGGCTACTTAGTAGCGCCTCAAGTTGAACACGTCCAACTTCTCTAGCTACTGATTCTTCACTCATCTGCGAGTGCTAGTAGCTTCTTCTAAGTCACACTAGGCTACTTAGTAGCCGCTACACGAGTAGCGGCTAGTGAAGTAGCATAGTGTGACATAGGCTTGACAGATATAAAATAAACTGCACATATTTGTTTTTATAAACCATCCAGTTAAAAGGTCATTTAATGGTACAAGAGAGTTAAAATTTGATTTGGAACATAAATCAGTAATGATACTCATTTATAAAAAGCTGAGTGCTAAAGAATAACAGAAATTATATGGAGGGAGTTTGACTATCATGGTAGGAATTGCCAATTCATATGTTTTACATATTATGCTAAGCTAATACTTTAACAGTAGTCTGAAGTAAATATATTCGAAATTAATGGTAGGAAATATACAAGATGTGAGTACAAAAAAAAACAGAAATGTAATTTTTCTCAAGTTAAGTCTTAAATTATGATCGATTTCCCATTTAAAAAAATGATTGATAGTAGTGATTCAGGTGTTGTATGTACTGTGTGCAGCTCCAGGTTTAGTATTGAATTTGGCGCCCAGCAGTATATGGAAGATTTGGACACTCAAAAACATTTGACAACCATACAGAGTACAAATACAAGTTAAACTGTAGACTCTTTTAAAAATAATGTGGCAAAGACTGATGTCCTTGTTATTGCAGAAAAATAAACCACATTTTCATAGCACAATGTAAGTCATGAACAAAATTTCAGATCTATTGGCTGTCAGTGTCAGCTTATCACCAAGTTGTATGACCAAAGTATAGCAGTCCTAGGACTATCTCTGAGGCCAGAGCAGTTACTGTCCTTGCTTCTAATTGTTTGACGATGTCAGATCTGAACTCGACAAAGCCAATTTTGAAACTTTACAATAGATTGTTTAACAGTAAGTAGGTCAAGTTGGTGCCAGTTATGTGTAGAATTTTCAATATGACATAAGGTATTAAAGTCAGGATTTTAGAGGTTGACGATGTCAATACAGAAATTGCAAAAAATGTCAGATTATAAGTTAAAATGTTAAAGAACTATGGTTTAGAACATAAATTAGTTTGTTTATGTTCAAACAACCACAAATGCAAATTTTGGAGGGGAACAAAAAAAATGTTCACAAAAGAGTTTAAAAGAAGTTTGGTAAGAGAATATTAGGCATAGGATGTGCACCATATACGGAACTTCAAAAAAAAGACTACTGTAATTTCATTTTCTGCCTTCCAGGTACTTCTGCTACAACTTAAATAGTCTTACTGAAACATGTGGGGTTCTGAGAAAGTACAGGTGATAGTAGACTAGGTGAAAGCTTGACTGTTTCTTAAAATTAGTTCTGAACTTGAATGTAGTGACTTACATACAAAAAATACAATAAAGGAAGATAAGACTCTTTGATTAAAGTGCCCTTTTTGCAAAAATATGACTGGTGCAAGAAAAGTACTGAGGTTGATTGTTATGTAAACTTTATTTAAATTTAAAATATTATATATGTCTATAAATCTGTTAGTTATTTGCTTTTATTATAATGAATAATGATTTATATTAATAATACTATTATACCAACAGTAATAAAAATTATAATACAATTCTAAACTGTAGAGTTTGTAATTTTAAGTACCTAAGGATGAAAATTTGTCGCAAAAAATATCACTCCCCTGCTAGGAATCTAACCCAGTATGCTGGTGTCCTTACTTTGTTCTCAGAAATGTGGTCAACCCAGTAAAATGGTTATTAATAGTTTTACAGGTTTTTGATTATTCACTCACAACTGGTGTTTTTTTAATAATGGCTTTTAGAAGAGAGTACATAATTATAATAAACAGAATGAATGTGTAAACTTATTGACCATGAATCTAAGTGTTACCCATAGATTACCATAAAATTTAGGCATCAGGTTTTGCTGGCCAATGTCGTGATTTGTAAGAAATTAAAAATTCCACTACTGAATAAAATTCATGGGTCTTTCACTATAGCCTGCGGCCAAAACAACTTCCGTCTCCGCGTTTGTATTTTTTCCGTGTTCGATGTGTACTAGAACTGTTTTCTTCACAAGTAACTAATGCCAGGTTATGGAGGTTATGTACGACAATGTAACTTAAATAAAATTTACTTTGTTAGTGTACAATAAAAGGGTGTATTTACTGGAAGTACAGAAATTAGTTTCCATTTATCGCACATAATTACGGTACACAGACGATTTTTGGAGGTTGTGTCTACGTTTAACAATGCAACTTAACCTTTTAGCTTTTTAAAATTAATTAGATTTAACAAAAATTTCCTTTGTTAGTGTACATTAAATTATTGTATGGATACAAGGCTGCTGTACATAACATTAAAGGCTGGATTTATTTGAAGTACCGGAATTAAAACCTAGTTCCAATTTAGAACGTAGACGTATACCTATTTGCATATTTTATTGGGGTTTATTGGCACATATTTTATTAAAAGGGTGTATTTATTGGAAGTACAGAAATTAGTTTCCATTTATCGCACATAATTACGGTACACAGACGATTTTTGGAGGTTGTGTCTACGTTTAATTATCTAACTTAACCTTTTAGATTTTTAAAATTAATTAGATTCTTGGATTTTGTTGTCCATGACGTGTCCGTTACTTAACTAAATATCACTATAATATTGACGACTCGGAACACTAAGTTTTTTATAAGTAAAAACGTAAAGTTTTACCTTAACAAACATTTCCTTACTTAGTGTACATTCAAAGGCTGTATTTATTGTATGGATAAAAGGCTGTATTTATTCGAAGTACTGGAATTAAAACCTACTTCCAATTTAGAACACAGTACAATCTAACGTAGGCCTATAACCAAACAAGTACATTAAAATCCTTTTTTCAACATAATGCAATAAAAAGCAATGTGCAGTTTCTGTTAACACCCAAATGATTAAGTATTAATAATGGGTTAGAGTGGAATTCAATGTTACTATGGTCTAAATTTAAGACAAAAAATAAACATAATCTGTGTTTATCAACACGTAAGTGATACATAAGTCAGTTGTTACAAAGATAAACAAAAATATGTCTAAGAGTATAACCAATTATAAGTGAGAGACCCGTTTCTAAAACGGCTTAAGTAGTGCAAAGTTTTTTTCTTGCTTTCATTTGAGCAAACTGGTCAATAACATCTGACTGATAAATTAATACTGTTAGCCAATTCATTTTTAATAGCTAAAATTGCCAAATTATTTAGCCTTTCTTGGTAGGTAGTGCTTCTCTGCCAAGTTTTCAGTGAATTCGCTAACCTGCTGAAAGATTTTTCAGGAGACGAAACTGTAACTGGAATAGTACAGAAAAGCCTATAGGCAAGACAGAAGTTCACAAATACAGCTTGAAGGTTTTTGGAGTAGGCTTAGTGGATTCTTTTCTGATTCAAACTCTGTTTTATAAATGTTCTTCAAGTGTAATATTTCTTCAAATAGATCCATTGCCAATTCCTTTTTAAACTTGCTAATGAGAACTTTTACTTTCAATTCTAATTCATCATTTTCCATGTCCGTAAAGTTCAATACTGGTGGAAACAAGTCACGAATTGAACTAATTGCAGTGAATCGTGTTTTTATGTTGCCCATTACAAACTCTAATACTGGGTACATGACTGAGGTTTTAAATTTATTTTCTTGATCTTTGTTTACTGAAAAATCACTATTGATTGATCTGTACTTTCTTTCCACCTTTTGGGAGATTCAGGAGGAACTTTTATTAGTTCTTTTGCAATTAAGTTTAGTTCTTCAATTATGCTGTCTGGATTATCACGCAACAATTTCAATTCTGTCAGCAAATCTTCCACTAGAGTTATTTCAACATTGAGTGTGATTCCTTTGCTTTGAATAACAACATTTTTTTAGTCAATATATGAAAGCACTTTGAACCAAAAAGATGCCAACATTAAGCTCTTTGTGGAATTGAAATATTTCTTAAGCCCTAATATGAAGTTGTAGGCAGAGGGAGTCAGACTAGAAGACATCTCTTCTAAAATATATCCAACAATTTAAGTACTCCTGGGTAGTGCTTAACTATCGGTTTGACAGCTTGGATCCTCTCACTTCATCTTGTTTCAGGGAAGCTCTGCAGTGATAAAGGAATGTGCTTTTTCAAAACTTCCCAACATTTTTCTCTAGGGCTGCTAGAGAAAAATGAGTAAAGACTTGCAACATGCCCGAAAAATGTCATCACATCTGCATTGAGTTTTGCAGCATTAACACCGACATGTTTTAAGGAATGCGCCCCACATGGTAAAAATATTATGGATTCGTTCTTTTCAAGAATTCTACTTCCAATTTAGAACCCAGTACAATCTAACGTATAACCAAACAAGTACATTAAAATCCTTTTTTCAACATAATGCAATAAAAAGCAATGTGCAGTTTCTGTTAACACGCAAATGATTAAGTATTAATAATGGGTTAGAGTCGAATTTAATAATTACAAATTTTGTGGACTTGTGAAATTAGTAACACTATGTACTAATGTGTGATTATAATTTAAGATGTGAAGTATATGAAGCCATTACTAGTACCTATTTATTAGACAACAAATAATAACTATAATTTCCATTAGTTTTGTTAATGTTCTATCTCATTCACTATTTAGTTATATTTTTACTATTAGAAAGGAAAGGTTCTGATGAAATTTTTGTATGTGTTATTTTTGGTCTCTCTCTCTCTCTCTCTCTCTCTCTCTCTCTCTCTCTCTCTCTCTCTCTCTCTCTCTCTCTCTCCTCTCATTTTTATTTATTGAAAAAAACATAAAAACTAACACTCCTCTGTATGTGTCCACATTGCATAAAATTAAAAAAATTAATTCAAGAAATTAAAAAAAAAAATTGTAAACTCTGAAAACATTTGTTCTAATATAGAATTCAAATTAAATAAAGAAAAAAAGGAATTGTGTGTGTGTGTGTGTGTGTGTGTGTGTGTGTGTGTGTGTGTGTGTGTGTGTGTGTGTGTGTGTGTGTGTGTGTGTGTGTGTGTGTTTTCTGTGGTTGAGGCTGAAGATAGAAGTAGTTTCTGTAGAAATATTTCATTTCTAAAACGATTTTAAATATAAATCTTAAAACATGGAAGTCATGTATAGTTCTCCACACGGATATTTTCATTATTTGCATCAAATAGTATTATTGTTTAATACACGTTCTATCCAGATCAAATTATGTGTATACAGTTCTGGAAAAATTAGAAATAAATTTTTTTTTGTTTATTTTAAACTGTATTATGTTTGGAAGTACCCCAAAGTAAATTTAACTTTAATCATGTCAATCAAAATAGGCCAGTCGTTTTTTAAGGCTAGGAGTATCCTTGAAATGTTTGGAGCATCACTAGGTCATGATGGATCAAATCATCAAACTTCCGTTTCTGTGAAAAACTGGCAGATTTGAGTAGTCAGTTGATAAAGGATGGTATTGTAAAAGCAACAATTCTTTCAGAATTATTTTATAACCCTGTCAGTCTGCAAATAACTATCACTCCTTTAGATCATCAGCAGATTTAAACTTTTCTTATTTGTGCTAGGAATGTATCATGTAAAACTGCTGGTAGTATGGTATACAAAGTTTCTATTATCCTTTTCAAGGTTGATGACCAAAACAAAAAGTACTACTTATAATTCATCATTGTAGCAGTTACACAGCAGTATACTAAACATCTCTTGGTTAATACCTGTACTCTGGTCAGGTAGCACACAATGAATCATTCAAAACAAGTACAATTCAGTGTCAATGTGTAGTGTTTATGTGTCACTGCTACCCATAGTGAATCATTTGTATTGTACATAACAAATAGTATTCTGACTGTACACGTTTTTCATCTGACAAGAATTTTATACTTAGGCAAACTCATTTAATGGTGTAACCTTCTGTAATATGTGCCAAACAAGTATTCATAAAATTAATATTTGTGTCAAATTGTGTTTTATTTATTTCAAACAAAATCTGTTTTTTGGACATAACTTTTATGTCCAATACAATTATTATGTTATTTCTTTTTAGTATCCCTTGTAGATTTGCGTGATCAAAACTTTTAATACTAAAACTTTTTTTCAGCTGATAACCATGCTTTGTTGAGATTATTAACGAAAAGTTTTGCTCATTCAGTGATGTGGCATCTTCAGTGATAAAGTTGAGTCTCATCGTGGTAAAACTACTGAAGACTTCATAGAATTGTAAAATTAATGAAAATAATATTCTTACAACCAGTGACAAGAATTATGAACTTAAAACAGTGGAATGAATTATTGAATACCAGATACTCTCAATTGCTAAAACAAACACACTTATATTACAACAGTTCTCTTTATATAATTATCCAGGACACACTGTATAGCCTACAAACAGTAATAAAAAAATCACAATAGTTCACAACACAAATAAACAATTGATCATTTGTCACTTTCATTAAAAACTGCTGTCTAATATCATCCTATATGAATGCACAACCTACTACACCAACTTTCTAAAACTCAGCTGGTGGCAACATCCTAATTATCAGGCTAATGTGAGAAAGTTCCAGATGAATGCCAAGAGTGTGGCTCTAGAATATTCTGCAGTGCTGCTGATTAACAGATTGTGATCAGCATCACATAGAGTACTACACATTTAAGCTATCTAATTGACTTGGTATTACAATATTAGTAAAATGTGCTTGTTAACCAAATAGTGTGTTGTTACTCCTGAAAATCCCATTTCACTAAGAGCGTTTTAGAAGTCTGGCTTATCTTTTATGTTTCACTCCACAAACATGCCTTTAGTTCAGCATTTCTTAACCTATTGGGCATGAGCCACTGCTGGGTCCCGAGAGGGCATTTGGAGGGTTGCAAAGTCAGGTTCGGAAATTTATTTACTGTGTCTTAAAAACCTACTACATGTAAATAACTAAGATATATCATTTTAACAATTTAAATTCAACCTGTTTTGTACATAGTCTAAACTGTACATTTTTGTTATTCATGCTCTACCATCGCTTTTTACCAGCTCTGATGTTTAACTCTCTATAACCAGATTGAAAGTTGCTTCCCAGAGGGATACAGTGAATTCAATTGGATTCAAGACCCATTCTTGTATTTTGAAAGTTCTAACATGTTCTCAGTAAAACTAAATGAGCAATTGTGTGATATCGTCTGTGATGCTGGGATTAAAACTAAATTTTTAGTAAATTATTTTGTATAGTTAGTGATAACATGAGACATGTCATGGACAACAAAATCCATAAACTTTTAGATTCTGACTTAACAAAGTTCTGGATATCTTTAAGAGATGAATATCCTGAACTTTCGGAGTTGCTCATCCCACTCATCACTTCATTCTTGAGTGAAATGGGATTTTCATCTCAAGTGAAAAGCAAGCACAGAAATAGACTTGATGCACACTCAGATTTATGACTTAATTTAACCACTCTTGAATCCAACATACCCCAGCTTTTCCAGAAAAAGCAGCCCCAACTGTCACATTAGTAACTAACGATTAGTTAGGCAAGTAAAAACTCTTTGTTTTAACTTCAGCATGTGTTTATTAGAGCAAATTAGTCTTTTGAATTACATATTTGCTTTTTGCTTTTCTATAATTAAGTGTATATATAATTTGTTTAAGCATAAAAGAAGGCTTAAAGTTCTCAGTGTTACCAAAAATATGATTATAAAGTGGGTGCACACCCCTACAAGTAGTTTTGCCACGCACACCCCTACAAGTCTAATTAATTTTAAAAATCTAAAAGGTTAAGTTAGATAATTAAACGTAGACACAACCTCCCAAAATCGTCTCTGTACCGTAATTATGTGCGACAAATGGAAACTAATTTCTGTACTTCCAATAAATACACCCTTTTAATAAAATATGTGCCAATAAACCCCAATAAAATATGCACCAATAACGAAGCCTACTATCTAAGTTAGATAATTAAACGTAGACACAACCTCCCAAAATCGTCTCTGTACCGTAATTATGTGCGATAAATGGAAACTAATTTCTGTACTTCCAATAAATACACCCTTTTAATAAAATGTGTACCCATAAACTCCAATAAAATATGCACGAATAACGTAGCCCACTAGGTTATACGTTCTAAATTGGAAGTACTGATAGGTTTTAATTCGAATAAATACAGCCTTTAATGTATATACAGCCTTTTATCCATACAATAAATACAGCCTTTGAATGTACACTAACAAAGGAAATTTTTGTTAAATCTAATTAATTTTAAAAATCTAAAAGGTTAAGTTAGATTGTTAAACGTAGACACAACCTCCAAAAATCGTCTGTGTACCGTAATTATGTGCAATAAATGGAAACTAATTTCTGTACTTCCAATAAATACACCCTTTTAATAAAATATGTGCCAATAAACCCCAATAAAATATGCAAATAGGTTATACGTCTACGTTCTAAATTGGAACTAGGTTTTAATTCCGGTACTTCGAATAAATCCAGCCTTTAATGTTACGTACAGCAGCCTTGTATCCATACAATAATTTAATGTACACTAACAAAGGAAATTTTTGTTAAATCTAATTAATTTTAAAAAGCTAAAAGGTTAAGTTACATTGTTAAACGTAGACACAACCTCCAAAAATCGTCTGTGTACCGTAATTATGTGCGATAAATGGAAATTCTGTACTTCCAGTAAATACACCCTTTTATTGTACACTAACAAAGTAAATGTTATTTAAGTTACATTGTCGTACATAACCTCCATAACCTGGCATTAGTTACTTGTGAAGAAAACAGTTCTAGTACACATTGAACACGGAAAGAAATACAAACGCGGAGACGAAAGTTGTATTTGGCCGCAGGCTATAGTGAAAGACCCTTAATTAGAACTCTGTGATTTTCAAATTCCATCAAAAATCAATGGAAACTTGATTATAACTAAACTTTCACCGTTTCCTGCGGCCAAAGACAACTTTCGTCTCCACGTTGATTTTTCCGTGTTCGATGTGTACTAGAACTGTTTTCTTCACAAGTAACTAATGCCAGTTTATGGAGGTTATGTAGACAATGTAACTTAAATAAAATTTACTTTGTTAGTGTACAATAAAAGGGTGTATTTACTGGAAGTACAGAAATAATTTTCCATTTATCGCACATAATTACGGTACACAGACGATTTTTGGAGGTTGTGTCTACGTTTAACAATGCAACTTAACCTTTTAGATTTTTAAAATTAATTAGATTTAACAAAAATTTCCTTTGTTAGTGTACATTAAATTATTGTATGCATACAAGGCTGCTGTACATAACATTAAAGGCTGTATTTATTCGAAGTACCGGAATTAAAACCTAGTTCCAATTTAGAACGTAGACCTATAACCTATTTGCATATTTTATTGGGGTTTATTGGCACATATTTTATTAAAAGGGTGTATTTATTGGAAGTACAGAAATTAGTTTCCATTTATCGCACATAATTACGGTACACAGACGATTTTGGGAGGTTGTGTCTACGTTTAATTATCTAACTTAACCTTTTAGATTTTTAAAATTAATTATACTTGTAGGGGTGTGCATGGCAGAACTACTTGTGCACCCACTTTATAATCATATTTTTGGTAACACTGAGAACTTTAAGCCTTCTTTTATGCTTAAACAAATTATATATACACTTAATTATAGAAAAGCAAAAAGCAAATATGTAATTCAAAAGACTAATTTGCTCTAATAAACACATGCTGAAGTTAAAAACAAAAGAGTTTTTACTTGCCTAACTAATCATTAGTTACTAATGTGACAGTTGGAGCTGCTTTTTCTGCAAAAGCTGGGGTATGTTGGATTCAAGAGTGGTTAAATTAAGTCATAAATCTGAGTGTGCGTCAAGTCTATTTGTGTGCTTGCTTTTCACTTGAGATGAAAATCCCATTTCACTCAAGAATGAGGTGGTGAATGGGATGAGCAACTCCGAAAGTTCAGGATATTCATCTCTTAAAGATATCCAGAACTTTGTTAAGTCAGAAACTAAAAGTTTATGGATTTTGTTGTCCATGACATGTCTCATGTTATCACTAACTATACAAAATAATTTACGAAAAATTTAGTTTTAATCCCAGCATCACATGATATCACACAATTGCTCATTTAGTTTTACTGACAACATGTTAGAACTTTCAAAATACAAGAATGGGTTTTGAATCCAATTGAATTCACTGTATCCCTCTGGGAAGCAACTTTCAATCTGGTTATAGAGAGTTAAACATCAGAGCTGGTAAAAAACAATGGTAGAGCATGAATAACAAAAATGTACAGTTTAGACTATGTACAAAACAGGTTGAATTTAAATTGTTAAAATGATATATCTTAGTTATTTACATGTAGTAGCTTTTTAAGACACAGTAAATAAATTTCTGAACCTGACTTTGCAACCCACCAAATGCCCTCTCGGGACCCTGCAGTGGCTCATGCCCAATAGGTTAAGAAATGCTTAACTAAAGGCATGTTTGTGGAGTGAAACATAAAAGATAACCCAGACTTCTAAAATGCTCTTAGTGAAATGGGATTTTCAGGAGTAACAACACACTATTTGGTTAACAAGCACATTTTACTAATATTCTAATACCAAGTCAATTAGATAGCTTAAATGTGTAGTACTCTATGTGATGCTGATCACATACTGTTAATCAGCAGCACTGCAGAATATTCTAGAGCCACACTCTTGGCATTCATCTGGAACTTTATCACATTAGCCTGATAATTAGGATGTTGCCACCAGCTGAGTTTTAGAAAGTTGGTGTAGTAGGTTGTGCATTCATATAGAATGATATTAGACAGCAGTTTTTAATAAAAGTGACAAATGATCAATTGTTTACTTGTGTTGTAAACTATTGTGATTTTTTTATTACTGTTTGTAGGCTATACAGTGTGTCCTGGATAATTATATAAAGAGAACTGTTGTAATATAAGTGTGTTTGTTTTAGCATTTGAGAGTATCTGGTATTCAGTAATTCATTCCACTGTTTTAAGTTCATAATTCTTGTCACTGGTTGTAAGAATATTATTCTCATTAATTTTCCAATTCTATGAAGTCTTCAGTAGTTTTACCACGATGAGACTCAACTTTATCACTGAAGATGCCACATCACTGAATGACCAAAACGTTTCTTTAATAATCTCAACAAAGCATGGTTATCAGCTGAAAAAAAGTTTTAGTATTAAAAGTTTTGATCACGCAAATCTATAAGGGATACTAAAAAGAAATAACATAATAATTGTATTGGACATAAAGTTATGTCCTCAAAACAGATTTTGTTTGAAATAAATAAAACACTATTTGACACAAATATTAATTTTATGAATACTTGTTTGGCACATATTACAGAAGGTTATTAAATGAGTTTGCCTAAGTATAAAATTCTTGTCAGATGAAAAACGTGTACAGTCAGAATACTATTTGTTATGTACAATACAAATGATTCACTATGGGTAGCAGTGACACATAAACACTAGACATTGACACTGAATTGTACTTGTTTTGAATGATTCATTGTGTCCTACCTGACCAGAGTACAGGTATTAACCAAGAGATGTTTAGTATACTGCTGTGTAACTGCTACAATGATGAATTATAAGTAGTACTTTTTGTTTTGGTCATCAACCTTGAAAAGGATAATAGAAACTTTGTATACCATGCTTCCAGCAGTTTTACATGATACATTCCTAGCACAAATAAGAAAAGTTTAAATCTGCTGATGATCTAAAGGAGTGATAGTTATTTGCAGACTGACAGGGTTATAAAATAATTTTGAAAGAATTGTTGCTTTTACAATACCATCCTTTATCAAGTGGCTACTCAAATCTGCCAGCTTTTCACAGAAACTGAAGTTTGATTATTAGATCCATCATGATGACCTACTGATGCTCCAAACATTTCAAGGATTCTCCTAGCCTTAAAAAACTAGACTGGCCTCATTGATTGACATGATTAATGTTAAATTTACTTTGGGATACTTCCAAACATAATACAGTTTAAAATAAACAAAAAAAATTGTATTTCTAATTTTTCCAGAACTGTATACACATAATTTGATCTGGATAGAACGTGTATTAAACAATAATACTATTTGATGCAAATAATGAAAATATCCGTGTGGAGAACTATACATGACTTCCATGTTTTAAGATATATATTTAAAATCGTTTTAGAAATGAAATATTTCTACAGAAACTACTTCTATCTTCAGCCTCAACCACACACACACACACACACACACACACACAATTCCTTTTTTCTTTATTTAATTTGAATTCAGAGTATTGGCACATATTTTATTAAAAGGGTGTATTTATTGGAAGTACAGAAATTAGTTTTCAATTATTGCACATAATTACGGTACACAGACGATTTTTGGAGGTTGTGTCTACGTTTAACAATGTAACTTAACCTTTTAGATTTTTAAAATTAATTAGATTTAACAAAAATTTCCTTGTTAGTGTACATTCAAAGGCTGTATTTATTGTATGGATAAAAGGCTGTATATACATTAAAGGCTGTATTTATTCGAATTAAACCCTATCCGTACTTCCAATTTAGAACGTATAACCTAGTAGGCTACGTTATTCGTACATATTTTATTGGAGTTTATTGGTACATATTTTATTAAAAAGGGTGTATTTATTGGAAGTACAGAAATTAGTTTCCATTTATCGCACATAATTACGGTACAGAGACGTTTTTGGGAGGTTGTGTCTACGTTTAATTATCTAACTTAGATAGTAGGCTTCGTTATTGGTGCATATTTTATTGGGGTTTACTGGCACATATTTTATTAAAAGGGTGTATTTATTGGAAGTACAGAAATTAGTTTCCATTTATCGCACATAATTACGGTACAGAGACGATTTTGGGAGGGTGTGTCAACATTTAATTATCTAACTTAACCTTTTAGATTTTTAAAATTAATTAGACTTAACAAACATTTCCTTACTTAGTGTACATTCAAAGGCTGTATTTATTGTATGGATAAAAGGCTGTATTTATTCGAAGTACCGGAATTAAAACCTACTTCCAATTTAGAACACAGTACAATCTAACGTAGGCCTATAACCAAACAAGTACATTAAAATCCTTTTTTCAACATAATGCAATAAAAAGCAATGTGCAGTTTCTGTTAACACCCAAATGATTAAGTATTAATAATGGGTTAGAGTGGAATACTGTTAGCCAATTCATTTGTAATAGCTAAAATTGCCAAATTATTAAGCCTTTCTTGGTAGGTAGTGCTTCTCTGCCAAGTTTTCAGTGAATTCGCTATACTGCTCAAAGATTTTTCAGGAGACGAAACTGTAACTGGAATAGTACAGAAAAGCTTATAGGCAAGACAGAAGTTCACAAATACAGTTTGAAGGTTTTTGGAGTAGGCTTAGTGGATTCTTTTCTGATTCAAACTCTGTTTTATAAATGTTCTTCAAGTGTAATATTTCTTCAAATAGATCCATTGCCAATTCCTTTTTAAACTTGCTAATGAGAACTTTTACTTTCAATTCTAATTCATCATTTTCCATGTCCGTAAAGTTCAATACTGGTGGAAACAAGTCTCGAATTGAACTAATTGCAGTGAATCGTGTTTTTATGTTGCCCATTACAAACTCTAATACTGGGTACATGACTGAGGTTTTAAATTTATTTTCTTGATCTTTGTTTACTGAAAAATCACTATTGGATTGATTTGTACTTTTTTCCACCTTTTGGGAGATTCAGGAGGAACTTTTATTAGTTCTTTTGCAATTAAGTTTAGTTCTTCAATTATGCTGTCTGGGTTATCACGCAACAATTTCAATTCTGTCAGCAAATCTTCCACTAGAGTTATTTCAACGAGTGTGATTCCTTTGCTTTGAATAACAACATTTTTTTAGTCAATATATGAAAGCACTTTGAACCAAAATGATGCCAACATTAAGCTCTTTGTGGAATTGAAATATTTCTTAAACCCTAATATGATGTTGTAGGCAGAGGGAGTTAGACTAGAAGACATCTCTTCTAAAGTATATCCAACAATTTAAGTACTCCCGGGTAGTGCTTAACTATCAGTTTGACAGCTTGGATCCTCTCACTTCATCTTGTTTCAGGGAAGCTCTGCAGTGATAAAGGAATGTGCTTTTTCAAAACTTCCCAACATTTTTCTCTAGGGCTGCTAGAGAAAAATGAGTAAAGACTTGCAACATGCCCGAAAAATGTCATCACATCTGCATTGAGTTTTGCAGCATTAACACCCACATGTTTCAAGGAATGCGCCCCACATGGTAAAAATATTATGGATTCGTTCTTTTCAAGAATTCTACTTCCAATTTAGAACCCAGTACAATCTAATGTGTGGAGAACCATACATGACTTCCATGTTTTAAGATTTATATTTAAAATCGTTTTAGAAATGAAATATTTCTACAGAAACTACTTCTATCTTCAGCCTCAACCACAGAATTGTGGTCACTAACATCTACCACCTCACATTAGCGCACTTGATTTTCACTGATGATGGCAGTCGATGGCACTTCCGAAACGTCTGGTTTTGCAGAATACATTGGACCACGGCCAAACAGCCTGGAAAGGAATTTTATCAACAAACTACTTCATCGTTGCTGATAATGTAGTACACATATAAAAAATTATCCCCTCCCCTTCACCTATCATTTTAAATTATAGAAAATTATCCCCTCCCCCTTCAACTTCCCCCTACCCCTTTTCATTTATCGATATTTCATCTACCTTTCTAGAGTGGATTATTATGACCTTTTCAGGATACTTTATTTATCAAAATTAAGTACTTTACACTTGTTAAAACATAAAACGTTGCAGGTAAACTACCCCTTCTCCTTAACCGATCTTCACCAAAATCAACAGACCTTGAGTCCTCTACAATATGCAAAAAATTATTTGAATTTGCGGCAATTATCATTCGCCATAGACAAAATTCTATACACAGACATCTTTCAAAAAATTACTTCTTTATGTATTGAGGGTAGTACAATCAGAATCAGCCCTTATCTCGAACACGATTTTTTTCGCCATCCATTTCCTTATGGAACATGGAAGTAAAAACAATATCCTTCTTTTTATAATATGCATTGCACATGTTTTCTAACTCGGGACACTAATTATTAGATAAAATGTTTACCTTCATTTAAGCCAGCTTCCACTCACTGTGTTCTTTCTCAGAGGCCATAACATGTTTTTTTTTTTAACGTTGCTGAACATAAATTGATGTTGAATTAAAAATAAAGTAAAGGATTAGCACCTGAATTTTGCAACGTGCAAGTTGAAGAATCTATTTAATTATTGCACTTAACTTGATATAAGTACTGATTACATTTCAGGATTATTATTTTCAGAAATAATGTTATGTAAACCAGATTTCCCCATATAAAGTTAATTAAAATTCTTTAACGCATAGCATTCCAGGCCTTTATGGTAGTAGATTTGTATTACTAAATTTGAATTTACACAAATAATTCTCTTTGATTAACCAGAGTTACACACATACTAAGACATACTAAATGCTGAGTGTCCTCCTAGTGTACAAATTCAGCTAAAACAGTATTCCAAAAACTTACCTTGTTACTAGAATATGTGACATGATGAACTTTTCATGTTAAATAGTTTAAATACTTTGTGTTGAGAGTTAAGCAATTTAATAATTTTTATTTATGCAGGCGTATAGCAAAATCTGATCGTCATGAAAAAGGAATAAGGCATTTTGTAATAGCAATTAACTGATTAGTTCCTGCTGTATTACTGACTGATATTACAAGACCAATTTTTGTTTAATTGAAAAGATATATTTTAACTGTTTCTTTTGGTGCAATCTGTAAATTCCTTGACACACATCCATAAAGGTTTGAAAATATGCTTATTGCAGTTTGATAGGAACAAATTCTCAAAAAACTAATACAAATTTGTTATGACTGATCACACCAGCTATCCTTTCTATTTGAAATGAGCCTTTTATCCAAATTTATTACATAGTATTGTGCCAAGATATATCACTACATTTGTATACTGTAATACAGTAGTGGTAGAATATTATCATTCCACTAATATTACCCTAACATAATAAATGAAAATACATTATATACACATCTTTTGACATAATCATCCTTTCACTTATCACTTTTTGCTTATCAATTTATTTGATGAATATATATTTAACGATTTATGTAAAATACAACAGGTGTTTAACGGACACGTACTATGTGTAGACCTCTTATTTCCCTCCTCGGCAGGTTGAAGCTCAACTGGCACTAGAGTTGGGTATGAAATTATACTATGCTCATAGTCTGTCTGTTAGCAGCTAGTGGCATCTATTGACATTCACTCATGTCAAATTACAGAGTCGGTAAAGGATGTTCGAAATTTGAATGTAAACAAATTAATAGTTAAATAATTAATATAATGGAAGTATCACATATATAATGTATGTAAATGTAATTGTGAAAAAACGATGTAGGGCCTACTTCATATACAGATCAGAAGTAAATGATGAACTATTCTCTTTATGTAATAAGCCTTGTTACTAAACAATATATATTTTTAAAAGCTTCTTATCATATTGAGATGAAATGGAGCGGCATTTGAAACATCTCTTAGGTATAAAAACAACATAACGACCTTTACAAAATTTGCCGCCCGTAGGCAGTAGCCTACTTTGCCTATGCATAAATCTGCCTCTGGTGTACATGCTAAATGCATCTGAACAGTAGTAAGAATGACTTAGTATCCTGTTGAGTTATTCACATTTCTGACGGATGATACGCAAATACTGGAAGGTAGGATGTGAGAGCCAGCAATAACCTTAAATAAAACTCTCATATATTTCAGTTATTACAGACAAGTGCTTGATTTGATAATTTTTTTTAAATAAAATTGTATATTTTAATGTAGCTTTACAGTAGCTTGACAGAAAGTGTAAAAATGTAAAATAAAAACGGCATGACTTAGGTGTAAATAAAAAGTGAACACTTTGCAGTAGCACAAAAAATGACAAAAAACTGAGACAATGAAATGCTACAGTTCAGTTAAAAATTTTGCAATCTCCCTCACACAAAATTTTAAAGAATAAAGACATCAACACAACAAAATATTTTTTTTGGAGCAAAAGGAAACACAATGGAAAGGCATCTCAGGTAGTATCACTTTGAAATTATGGTTTCAAAATGTTTAGGGAAAAGAATAAAAAAATGCTAGCATTAACAATCCAACAATGTATCTAAAAGATCAGGATCTTGCTAAGTACATTATAGGGAAAATTGGTTTTGTAGCTGCTAGTGGATGTTTGTTTCTATAAAAAATAATTGCAGTATCTAATAAATTATGGTACATATTTAATCATTTATTGAATAATTTGTCATTTACATAATTTTGTTTTTTTTTTTAATTTCTATAGATACTTTTGGTGTGTTTGTTGTAATTTTGTGTTTTACATAATCTTTTGTGATTAAATCATTTGGTATAAAATGTTCCAGATTATAAAATACACCTCACAGTTTTAACATACAATATGTATAGCACTTAACTAAAAATGAACTTTTTTCATGTGACAAACTTACTATTTTATTGAAAAGCTGAAGAAGGCGGATACTAAGCCGAAACGTGTACAATAAAATAGTAAGTTTTTCACATGAAAAAAGTTCATTTTTAGTTAAGTGTTAGTGCTGTGAAAGAAGAGATGAATAATCAAGACAACTATAATATGTATAGTAACACCTCTATACATAGTAACAGGTATATCAATATGCCTGTAATCACAGGTATAGGAAAGTAATGGCAAATCTTGCATAATCTTGTTATCAGTTATTGTTATTATTCGGCTAGTGCTATTAAATTCATATTGGCCCAAAGTGATCACAAAAGGAATTTATTGTATTTGTTTACAGTCAACAGTGTAGATTCTGGTGATGATTTGATAGGCAACATCCTAATTATCAGGCTAATGTGATAAAGTTCCAGATGAATGCCAAGAGTGTGGCTCTAGAATATTCTGCAGTGCTGCTGATTAACAGTATGTGATCAGCATCACATAGAGTACTACACATTTAAGCTATCTAATTGACTTGGTATTAGAATATTAGTAAAATGTGCTTGTTAACCAAATAGTGTGTTGTTACTCCTGAAAATCCCATTTCACTAAGAGCATTTTAGAAGTCTGGGTTATCTTTTATGTTTCACTCCACAAACATGCCTTTAGTTAAGCATTTCTTAACCTATTGGGCATGAGCCACTGCAGGGTCCCGAGAGGGCATTTGTTGGGTTGCAAAGTCAGGTTCAGAAATTTATTTACTGTGTCTTAAAAAGCTACTACATGTAAATAACTAAGATATATCATTTTAACAATTTAAATTCAACCTGTTTTGTACATAGTCTAAACTGTACATTTTTGTTATTCATGCTCTACCATTGTTTTTTACCAGCTCTGATGTTTAACTCTCTATAACCAGATTGAAAGTTGCTTCCCAGAGGGATACAGTGAATTCAATTGGATTCAAGACCCATTCTTGTATTTTGAAAGTTCTAACATGTTGTCAGTAAAACTAAATGAGCAATTGTGTGATATCATGTGATGCTGGGATTAAAACTAAATTTTTAGTAAATTATTTTGTATAGTTAGTGATAACATGAGACATGTCATGGACAACAAAATCCATAAACTTTTAGTTTCTGACTTAACAAAGTTCTGGATATCTTTAAGAGAGGAATATCCTGAACTTTCGGAGTTGCTCATCCCATTCACCACCTCATTCTTGAGTGAAATGGGATTTTCATCTCAAGTGAAAAGCAAGCACACAAATAGACTTGACGCACACTCAGATTTATGACTTAATTTAACCACTCTTGAATCCAACATACCCCAGCTTTTGCAGAAAAAGCAGCTCCAACTGTCACATTAGTAACTAATGATTAGTTAGGCAAGTAAAAACTCTTTTGTTTTTAACTTCAGCATGTGTTTATTAGAGCAAATTAGTCTTTTGAATTACATATTTGCTTTTTGCTTTTCTATAATTAAGTGTATATATAATTTGTTTAAGCATAAAAGAAGGCTTAAAGTTCTCAGTGTTACCAAAAATATGATTATAAAGTGGGTGCACAAGTAGTTCTGCCATGCACACCCCTACAAGTCTAATTAATTTTAAAAATCTAAAAGGTTAAGTTAGATAATTAAACGTAGACACAACCTCCCAAAATCGTCTGTGTACCGTAATTATGTGCGATAAATGGAAACTAATTTCTGTACTTCCAATAAATACACCCTTTTAATAAAATATGTACCAATAAACTCCAATAAAATACTGTATGTACGAATAACGTAGCCTACTAGGTTATACGTTCTAAATTGGAAGTACCGATAGGTTTTAATTCGAATAAATACAGCCTTTTATCCATACAATAAATACAGCCTTTGAATGTACACTAACAAAGGAAATTTTTGTTAAATCTAATTAATTTTAAAAATTTAAAAGGTTAAGTTGCATTGTTAAACGTAGACACAACCTCCAAAAATCGTCTGTGTACCGTAGTTATGTGCGATAAATGGAAAATAATTTCTGTACTTCCAATAAATACACCCTTTTAATAAAATATGTGCCAATAAACCCCAATAAAATATGCAAATAGGTTATAGGTCTACGTTCTAAATTGGAACTAGGTTTTAATTCCGGTACTTCGAATAAATACAGCCTTTAATGTTATGTACAGCAGCCTTGTATGCATACAATAATTTAATGTACACTAACAAAGGAAATTTTTGTTAAATCTAATTAATTTTAAAAATCTAAAAGGTTAAGTTGCATTGTTAAACGTAGACACAACCTCCAAAAATCGTCTGTGTACCGTAATTATGTGCGATAAATGGAAAATTATTTCTGTACTTCCAGTAAATACACCCTTTTATTGTACACTAACAAAGTAAATTTTATTTAAGTTACATTGTCTACATAACCTCCATAAACTGGCATTAGTTACTTGTGAAGAAAACAGTTCTAGTACACATCGAACACGGAAAAAGAATACAAACGTGGAGACGAAAGTTGTCTTTGGCCGCAGGAAACAGTGAAATACCCCTAAACTTATTTAATTACATATTTGTTTGTATTCTGTGACTAAATATGTAATAATTTTATACTTTTTATATAATATTGAAACTTTCTCTTGTGAGTCCAATACGAAGGCGAATACGACGCCGAAACGCGTTCGACGAAAAAGACAAGTAAGTTTTCACAAGAGAAAGTTTCAATATTATATAAAGTGTAGTGCTGTGAAAGAAGATGATGAACAAACAAGACGACTATAATTTTATATTGTAACGCAGAAGCAATTAGACGACTGTTTAGCTAGATCTGACTGTAGACATTGTTCGGTTATTTATTCATATAATTACGTGTCAGATTATGCTGAAAGACTTTTAGTTTCTATAGAGCTCTATATCCTTTTATAGATCCTTAGTTTCTATGTTGGAAGATATGTTGTTTGTATGTTAGTTTCGTATTATGTGATTTGTATGGCACTGAATTTGAATAATGTGTTAATATGGTGAATAGCATAGTTTGTATTTACGTATTCATCAATTAATTATTGTTACCGTGCTTTCGAAAAGTTTATTACCTGCAGCAGTGCATTGGGTATACCATGCATTGAATAGTTTATGCTAGTGAAACTAAATTATAGCAGCCGTAGTATACTTACGAAGGTCTAAGGTAATTTACTTATTAAAAGACAACTGGACGTTAGGTTAAGGTGGAAACATAGCGAGTAGAAGAGACAGAAAAATCTCATCTATTCGCTTTGGTGGAAGTAACGATAATAGTCATTGATGGGTATGAAGTATAATTACTGATTTTAATTTGTAATATAATGCAGACTTATTATCAAAAATTAATTTCAATTTGGATGTGGTTCTTCGTTGTGTTGATGACATTATCCACAAGCTAGAAGAATTACTCGATTGTACGTTAAAAGTATCTTCCGTTTCAGTAAAAAGTTACCAAACCGTTTCCTGTTAACTTTTTATTTCCGTTTTAATGTCTGAATTAATAATTCCAACTTTCACATCAGCATATATAAATGTAAGACTTTTTCATGACTGCATATACCGTAAACATAACACAATGTCTAGACTAAACTTGGAGGTTGGTAGCTCTAAAGGTATCACTAATTTAATGGATGTGGATTTAACCAGTATAAGAGTGCGTTATAAATGTTTACTGAAAGTAATGGCATAGTCAAATATTGGGTAATTATTTACGATACTACTTAAGCTCAAATTGCGGTGAAATATTTCTTTTCCTATTCTTCTATACTATATAAACACGAGAAAAATAATTTTAAACGGCGGCCGAACCTATTTACGGAGAAAAAAAATTAAATAATTACTCCCATAAGCGCGCATGTAAAGTGAATGACCGCCATGTTAACTAAGAAACGGCGCACAGATACACAGCGAATGACGAGTTATGACGTCATTGCGCGGAGTAGTCAGCGCTGTACTTCCTAAGTTTACGCGACAAATAACATAGCGTTTTTTGGCGCCTTATGGGAGAAATTATTTAATTTTTTTTCTTCGTAAATAGGTTCGACCGCCGTTGAAAATTATTTTTCTCGTGTTTATATAGTATAGAAGAATAGAAAAAGAAATATTTCACGGCAATTTGAATATTTCACACACACACACACACACACACACACGGTGACATGGAATCCATGCATATAATTACGAAAAGATGAAAATCTTACCTTAATGTAGCAGGCCATTGTGTATTAAAATGTTACACAATTACACAAACTAAAGCACTTAAAATCACATTACGCGGAGTACCCAGCGCTGTACTTCATAAATTTATAAAGTAATCGGCACAATATTACAAACTTTAATAATAGTAAATAACCCTAAACAACAGAAATAATTAAACCATAATTAATAACACCGCACAATTACACAAACACAAACTGAAGCACTGAAAATCACAAAGTACATTCCCACACACACGACCTGACGGCAGCATTTTCTCTAAAACCTAAATGGCCAAACCGCTCTTTTCCTCTTAACCAATTACAAATCAGAGATTACAAAATTTTGAACTCAGCCAATCAAAAGTCAGCATTACGTCGGCGTTGGTAATTTTTGGCGTTTGACAAAATTTGTCCGGATTTCAGCAATTGACTCAACTCGCTTTTCATACAGTCCAATTTTTGCAAGAATTATCTGGAACAATGAACTATATCCGCGGCCCTTCAGGCCGCCCCTCCGAACCTAACCGGCAGGTATCGGCTCAACTCGCTTTTCATGCAACTCGCTTGTAAATGTTTGAAAAATGGTTTGCCTTAATTTTTGCAAGAATTATCTGGAACAATGAACTATATCCTGCGGCCGCCCCTCCGAACCTAACCGGCAGGTATCGGCTCAACTCGCTTGTAAATGTTTGAAAAATGGTTCGCCTTAATTTTTGCAAGAATTATCTGGAACAATGAACTATATCCCGCGGCCCGAACTCAACTCGCTTTTCATCCAACTCGCTTGTAAATGTTTGAAAAATGGTTCGCCTTAATTTTTGCAAGAATTATCTGGAACAATGAACTATATCCCGCGGCCCTTTGGGCCGCCCCTCCGAACCTAACCGGCAGGTATCGGCTCAACTCGCTTTTCATCCAACTCGCTTGTAAATGTTTGAAAAATGGTTCGCCTTAATTTTTGCAAGAATTATGTGGAACAAAGAACTAAATCCCGCGGCCCTTCGGGCCGCCCATTCGAACCTAACCGGCAGGTATCGGCTCAACTCGCTTTTCATCCAACTCGCTTGTAAATGTTTGGAAAATGGTTTGCCTTCATTTTTGCAAGAATTATATACATCCCAAAGTCCAATTTGGAGCGACAGCTGATGTGCAAGCGGTGACGTCACGCGCCGTCCTGTACCGGTGTACACATTACATAGTCTGAAAATGGCGTTCACCGGCTGTTGCATGCGTTCTTATGTGAGTAATTATTTAATTTTTTTTCTCCGTAAATAGGTTCGACCGCCGTTTAAAATTGTTTTTCTCGTGTTTATATAGTATAGAAGAATATGAGAAAAAATATTTCACCGCAATTTGAACTTACGTAGTATCGTAAACAATTACCAAATATTGTTATACAACGTACAGGACAAGTTCAAGACTAAATGTAATATTATTATAGCTTACATAACCCACACCTGGGCAAACATAACCTCACCTTGCCTGCATAACTGACTACTACCCAGTGGAGGCTGGTAACGTTTTTGACTGGGGGGAGGGAGCAAAATTTTTTTGGGCCCATATGTAACAAAAGTCACCAGTAGAAACTAAATTATTGCTATTATCATGAAATAATTGTAAAATTGAACCTTTTGCTTTACTACTAAAAGTATTGTTAATATCAAAAACGTACCTTGCAAACTACCAATATTTAAACAGTGTTTGAAACTGAAATTATTTATAACCCTAAGCAGTTCACGTTCCTAAACTTAAATACTTAATAAATTATATTTTATTAAATGCATGGATTACTAAATAAAATATATTTGTTCCCTACCTTGGATTAGTTTATTTGCTTGAACATGAAATCCATTCTCCTCTCCTTTTGCTTGGAAAAATGGTCAATAACTAATTCATTGAAGTTAGGAGTTATTTCTAACATTTTTTTTCTATTGAACACATTCCCACAGCACTTAGTCTGTCCTCTTTCATTATATTATGTGTAAATGTTTTAATGCGTTTGAGAGTTGAGAAACATCGTTCACTTTCTGCTGTAGTCATAGGGATTGTACAATTAATTTTTAATAGTTTTACCAGTTCGGGAAAAACAGTAACTAGATTATTTTCATATACAAAATTGAGTAGAACCAATGCGCCAGTTGCCTTTGTGAAGTCGGGCCTGCTGTATAGAACTACTAGTTCATGTCTTAATGCAGTTTCATTTAAATTAAATTGTTTAGCAGCAATTTGTAACTGTGTTTCTGGAAAGATAAGCTGATGTTTAGAAAACAGGGTTGGTTGCAACAAAACTGCTATTGCTAAATGGTCTGAAAATGAAAATCTGTCGTCTATGTTGGTAACTATTATGTCACAGACTTCTTTAGCTGCAGTCTTCTTGCTTTCATCAAAATGTGACCTTTTTGGATTTTTAGATGATTCTCCAAAATCATTTGTTGCAGACAGACTGGCATCAAAATCAATATAATCTCTGACATTTTGAATATGTGACTTGAATGAGGCAACATACTGGCGTGTTTTAATACTGTCAATTTCTACTTGCTGTAATTGATTAAACAAAGTGTCACAGCTGGCATAATTTTGTTGAAAAATGTTAACCAAAAATTAAAATCATCATTATTTAATGTGTTTTTCAGTCCTAATGCTTTCTGAACAGTGGACTTGTCACTCTCGTTATCATCTATGATTTTTGAAGAGCAGCGGAAATGTCATTTTTATGAATAAATACTATTGTCACACAACGGGATTTAACATTCTACGTGGTATTAGAACATTTTGGTGGACGTTTCTTTACTACTTCAAGTATGGCAGTTCGTTTGGAAGATCTTGAAAAAAATGTTGTAAAGCCATCTAAATTACAGAAAAATATTTTTACTTGCTTGTTTTGTGATGCAGCGCGCTCAATAATTAAGTTTAGTTGATAGGCATAGCAGTGTATATACTGCGCATTCTTGTACACGGCTTTAACTTTTGCTTGAACACCGTTATGTTTTCCACTCATTACTGCTGCCCCATCGTAACTTTGTGCAGTAATTTTACTAGGCATCTTATCAAGTTCTAATTTTGCTAATTCACAAAAATAGTATTACTAATACCTTAAGCAGAGTGATCTTGTGAACTGACAAAACTGATAAAACTCTCATATAGGCTAATTTTCCAGTCAATTCATACCTCACAACTAACACCATTTGTGACAGAGTGGCACAATCCATGGTTTCATCTGCTCAATTTAAATGTAGTCAGTTTCATTTATTTATTTTTTTATTAGTCCAATGCACGCTGCATAAATAGAATCCAAAATTTCATTTTGAATTGTTTTAGAAAGACCAACGAAAACCCTATTGTTTATTTTTTCAATATGCTCCCTTAAGGTGCTATCTAGGCCTGCCATTAAATTTACTAAGCCCCTAAAAATACCTGGATTCTCAGATATGTTTGTTTCATCATGTCCCCTTAAAGCTAGTTCAAATATTCCACAAAACGTTACACAGTCAATTAACTTACTTAGGATGTATCTGTTCTTAGAGACTTCTTCATTATGCTGTTTAATTTTTAATCTATATGCACTGTCTAACTGGCAACTAATATTGACTTTTCCTAACAGTGAATATTCAATACAATTGTTCATATGAGTTTCACTAATTTTATGTTTTTTAATTTTTTCTCCCAAATGTTTCAAATCCTTAATTCCATTTTCAGTCCAGGGTGAATCACTGTTTAGGTTCATCACCAAACATACATAACAAAAAAAGGAATTCATCACCTCACATCTACATATCCAATCAGAATGTAAGTAACAGTTTCTATTAAATTTTCTTGTGTAGTTTTTTTTACTTGATGCTGACCAGTCCGTTTTATAATTTTGTTGTGTGATATCTAAATTGGGTTTTGGTGGCCCTAATTTTTTTAGTTCTATTTTCTTTTCGTAAGTAAGTGAATTTGAAATAATCAAACGTTTAATATTACTTACTGAATTCATAGCCATTTTTTTTCGTTTCTAACAAATGCACACAGAACACACAGGCTCAGGCCTGCACAGAATAAGTTACACGTTTATGTACACAAGGTTCAACAAAAACACTATCTTACACAGAATACACTGCCTAATAAAGAATAAATTATTAGAACATTACGTTTACACAAAAAGTACAACAAGAACACAATCAAAACTATATAAAACACAAGAGAAAATACATGCACTTTAAACAGCAACAGAGACGTTTTGAACAACGCTCTGGTTCTCTATGAAAAGAACCGCGAAATCAGACAGTGGGCAGAGTCCTCCCTATTATGGCTACCGCTAATTTAAAAGCATAGACATGTGTACATGTCCTCTTTCCCCACTCCCCGCAAGACCCACCTATGCAGGGAGGGCTGTCGTATTAGCGTTCGACTGTGGGACCATGCCGAAAACATTAGGTGATCACTGTTAGTCGCCGCAAAAATATCTATCACGTAAGGATACTACACATTATAGTTATATTATTGACAAGTTTAATTTGCAAATTTAGTGGGAGGGCTGCGCCCTTTTGCCCTCCCTGTACGAGCCACCACTGCTACTACCATAAGGTGACTAATAACTATAAATATGAAATAATGAAACATACAGATATTCAACAGAATACGGAAAATTGCTGTTAGTGGCATTTATGGAAAGTATCAGTAGATGAATATATTTTTAGGCATGTGAATATAAATTGATGACTCGTTGGGCACTTGGTGAAACATATTAATACAAAGGTTTGTAAAATATATAAAAACACTTGGTAAGTTTCACAAATTTTTTAATTAACTCTTGACAGCTGTTTTGACTAACTAAGCCATTGTCAAAGAGGCGAATGAATGAAAATTACTAAAACACAGGATGTGAGTGGAGTGTAGGTGGTGAACATCTGTTTAGGGTGTATCTGGAACATTTGTGTTGAGATGGCGAGGGGGGGTGCAAGAGACAAGGGAAGGTCAGGTGTCTTTAAAAACTAAATACAATCATGAATGCAAAATATAAAATTAACTAAACTAAATATAATCTGAATGTAAAATATAAAATTAACTGAACTAAATATAAACTGAATGCAAAATTTAAAATAATGATGAACATTCAAAATAATATAAAATAAACTAAACTAAACAGATTTTAATAAAGGGGGTACACAAAATTCAGTCTGTTCATTGGTTAAATTTTTGTTATTTTTTATTGCTTTTTTAATTTCTAAAATTTCTAACAAATCCATTTTTTACCTTTTTGTATGTTGTGGAGTAGTGTTATGTTTTTTGTGTCTATGAAGTTATTGTGTTGTAAGCAATGGTCTGCAAAACCTGTATTAGATGTATTGGTTAAAATCGCCTTCTTATGTTCAGAAATGCGATGTTTCAGAGTGTGTTGGATTTTTCTTTATTATTGACTAGTAGTGAAAAAAAATTATGTTTGTTTACTGATACCATGTTAAGACCATGGTTTTTTGTTATACACGGAATGTAATTTGTTAAGTGAAATTTTTTGTTACCCTGATCTGGCTCTATGGCCAGTTTAGTTAATTTTATATTTTGCATTCATGATTGTATTTAGTTTTTAAAGACACCTGACCTTCTCTTGTCTCTTCCACACCCCCCCTTGCCATCTCAACACAGATGTTCCAGATACGCCCTAAACAGATGTTCACCACCTATGCTCCACTCACATCCTGTGTTTTAGTAATTTTCATTCATTTGCCTCTTTGACAATGGCTTAGTTAGTGGAAACAGCTGTCAGAGTTAATTAAAAAATTTGTGAAACTTACCAAGTGTTTTTATATATTTTACAAAACCTTTGTATGTGAATATAAGTAAATATGTGATGATTTCTCAAAACTATGCTTTTGTGATGTTTTCACAACGATTCAATGCACATTAAAAAATGAATTGTAATTACTCAGGTTAACGACAGTTTGAAATGACAAATGAATTTATTACAGTTCTTACAAATGAAAACAAGAAAATTATGATGCTCACTATATTATTATTGAAACGATTTATTATATAATTTGTATTGAACTGAACAAAAGCAAATAAAACTTTTTGTAGACTTCCAAAACAAAATAAAACTTTCAGTTCTGAACACTTTTTGTTTAGACATTATTGTCAGTATATGTTTTATGCATGTAATACCCATTTTTACTTAAGTCAATGTGTTTAATGTAAAGGAAGTGCAGTTCAGCTTGAACAGTAACAGTAACGGAGCCATGTTATGTTGTGCATGAAATAGCTTTGTGGCGGAGGCAGCATAAAGTAGTTTTATAGTTTCTTGTAAGAAATTTATTTTTAAAACGGATTGTATATAATATTTCTGGTTTGGTCAGTACTGTATTGTATTAAGCCAATACATGATATTAGATATTATTAAAATACACAAAGTAAACTAGAAATCTTATTACATAAATGTGTATATTAACCAACTACTGAATATTATTATTTGGCCATGCACAGCCATTTATTATAAACAAACAGTTCAACATAAACATAATATGATTGCAAGGTGGATATTAACTTAAGAATTTTTTTACCTTGTATAATCCACTATGCGATCTCAGTTTTTTACATACAACATGTTTCAGGGACTAAATCCCCATCTTCAGTACAGTAAAAAATTTATTATTCCCCTAATACATAGGGGTCGTCGAAATGATTAAAATGTTTATACATAAAAACACACGCACAAAAATCACTGAATAAATTAACATATAACACCAACACATGAACACGTTAAAAGCGACTCAGTGCACCGGTCGACCTCCGATCGTCAACTAGCCCGTGTTCATGCTTCATTGCTTATCATCAACGCGGTATCATATAATTTATTGGATTTAAATGATAGCTGATCGTTGAGTAACTGCTCTTTATTTACTTTGGATGCCTTGTATATTTCAAACTCTTCTAAAGCATTCAGGAAATGACCTTTATTACAAACATGTATCGGCTCCATGTTCTCTTTGAATCCGGTGTAATTATGGTTTTCGTTTATTAGGTGGAGTGCGTAATTTGATGAGGTGGTTTGGGGTTTCTTTTTTGGTAGGTGTTCTTTAAATCTCTTGATAAATTTCCTCCCCGTTTGTCCGATATAGAACTTATCGCACTCACTGCACTGGATTCTATATACTTCTGAACATTCCTCCAAAGTTATTGGTTTTCGTGGCTTAAGTATATTTTTTAGATTATTTATGGTCTTGAATGAAACATTTATATATAATTTTTTAAATTCATTTTTTATTATGTTGGGGAGTATGTTCGTATATAATGCTGAGACATATTGTGTTGTATTTTTAACTTTATTATTGTCACCATTTATTTTCCGTAATTGTTTATGTATCATTTTATCCACAATTTCTGTGTTATATCCATTTTTCAAGGCTATGTGTTTTATTATGTTATATTCTTCCTTATAATCCTCCGTATTCATTGGTACGCTTATTAGTCTATGTGCTAGTGTATTAAATGCCGCCATTTTTTGTGTGTATGGATGATTCGATTTAGCATTTATAACTATGTCTGTTGTGGTAGGTTTTCGGTATATTTTAAAACCGAAATGGTTGTTTCTTTTTAACACCAATACATCGAGGAAGTTCAAGCCATTATTGGTTTCCATTTCCATAGTAAATTTTATGTTGTGGTTAATTTCGATAATAAATTTAAAAAACATATCCACCTGTCTATGAGTGCCATTAAATACTATGAAGGTGTCGTCTACATACCGTGTATAAGAAACAATTTTATCATAGAATCGGTTATAGTCAGACAATAAAAATTTATTCTCATAATAGTTCATATATATTTCGGCCAAAAGTCCACTTAGAGGTGAACCCATAGCCAAACCTTCCTCTTGGTTAAAATACTTGTTGTCATGAGTATAATAATTTTGCTGTACTATAATCTGTAACAAAGATAGGAGTTCATCTATCTGTTTTTTGTTTAGAATACCTGTTATAGTTAAATTTACCTTTAGAATTTTTAATGTTTCCAAAACCGGAATATTTGTATATAAATTGACAATGTCCATCGAGACAAGTTTATAACTAGGTGTAATCTCCATATCTTTAATTTTATTTATGAATTTAAAGGTGTTTTTTACATTGTGAATATTTTCTAATTGTATGCTGTTCTTAATAATTTGTTGCAGTTTTTTGGCTATTTTATAATTAGGGGCGGTCGTATAGTTAATCAAAGGTCGTATAGGAATGTCTTGTTTGTGTAATTTGGGCAGTCCCGTAAATTCAGGTGCCTTAGGTTTGATTTGTTTCACATTCCGTCTGGTTTGTGTGTCAAGTAAATTTACACATGTATTAATAGCTGAATTTATGGTTTTAGTGTGTTTTTCGGTCGGGTCATCATTTAACATTGTTATGTTATTATCTTGAATGAATTCGTTACATTTACGTAAATAATCTGTATTTTCCATAATAACCACTGTGGAATTGTGTGTATTTTCCATACACACAAAAAATGGCGGCATTTAGTACACTAGCATATAGACTAATAAGCGTACCAATGAATACGGAGGATTATAAGGAAGAATATAACATAATAAAACACATAGCCTTGAAAAATGGATATAACACAGAAATTGTGGATAAAATGATACATAAACAATTACGGAAAATAAATGGTGACAATAATAAAGTTAAAAATACAACACAATATGTCTCAGCATTATATACGAACATACTCCCCAACATAATAAAAAATGAATTTAAAAAATTATATATAAATGTTTCATTCAAGACCATAAATAATCTAAAAAATATACTTAAGCCACGAAAACCAATAACTTTGGAGGAATGTTCAGAAGTATATAGAATCCAGTGCAGTGAGTGCGATAAGTTCTATATCGGACAAACGGGGAGGAAATTTATCAAGAGATTTAAAGAACACCTACCAAAAAAGAAACCCCAAACCACCTCATCAAATTACGCACTCCACCTAATAAACGAAAACCATAATTACACCGGATTCAAAGAGAACATGGAGCCGATACATGTTTGTAATAAAGGTCATTTCCTGAATGCTTTAGAAGAGTTTGAAATATACAAGGCATCCAAAGTAAATAAAGAGCAGTTACTCAACGATCAGCTATCATTTAAATCCAATAAATTATATGATACCGCGTTGATGATAAGCAATGAAGCATGAACACGGGCTAGTTGACGATCGGAGGTCGACCGGTGCACTGAGTCGCTTTTAACGTGTTCATGTGTTTGTGTTATATGTTAATTTATTCAGTGATTTTTGTGCGTGTGTTTTTATGTATAAACATTTTAATCATTTCGACGACCCCTATGTATTAGGGGAATAATAAATTTTTTACTGTACCTGAAGATGGGGATTTAGTCCCTGAAACATGTTGTATGTAAAAAACTGAGATCGCATAGTGGATTATACAAGGTAAAAAATTCTCAAGTTAATCATAATAGCGATCTGGAGACTGGAAAAAATGTAAGGTGGATATCCCTATTTTCACTATGGTAAATTCTGAAAATTGAGATGCATTTTTCAAAGAAATAACAAAATATAAAATATAATTTTGTTTTTAGTCCTACAATATCTTTCATATAACATCAGTATTGACACTTCGGAATGCACAAGAAATTCAGATTTGGTGCTCTTTCACTTTGCCATTCACAGCTGATGTTAAGATGTCCTTCCCATACCAACAAATAAATGTTGCCAATTCTTATCAGCTTACACAAATGTCTCTTTTCAGTGATATAACACATCACGTTTTGGATCTGTTAGCTGTTTTTGTATGTGGTTTGTTTTAGTAATGTGTTATTAGGCTATCAGAAATTATATCAGTGACATGAATATCATTAATGTTACCTTCATGTTACTGAAAAACTCTTCTAAGTGGTCTCAGCGGATCATGAATTCAATCAGTCCCAGTTCTCCTTTTTATATGCAGTTTACAAACTATAAAATATTGTTCCATTGTCCATTATGGTATTTCAAGTAATTAAAAATTATAATTTCTACACGATTTCTAATATTATTTGTTAGAGATTTTCTGTTTAAGACCAGATTAAATGTACTGCACCCTGAAAGCTATAAATAAGATGAAACACGTCTTCAGACTAGATAAAGCAGAACAAATATTTCAACTCTTTAAATCTGTCAAACGCTTCAAACTTCCATTCCATTGTAACAACAGTTTGCTAGTAGTATTGCAGTGTATTCCCACAGCTGTCAATTTGGAAGTTATGTGAAACAGAGTATACTGTATAACTTCTGCAAACATTTTGACTCTGAGGTTTCATAAAAATTTTAGCATTCAATTTATAAGCAATTGTTGTTTCCTTCTCAAAATAATTCTAAAATTATGTCAAAAGTCTTATAATTTCTGGTAAATAGGAATTTAAAAACGAAGTCTGTGTCAAAATAAGTAACATGGTATGACGGACTGATAAAAAGAATTGTGGACACATGTTTGTATGGCTTCAAAGAAAAGTGTACCTTTATGGGGAAAACATTTTCCAGGAATCATCAGTATAGTTAGCACTGTAGGTTGAATGCTCTTCTGTGCGTTAGCTCATTCCAATTACATGTGCAGAAGTAATGTGAGTAATGTGACTTTTCCTCTACATAAGTGGTCTCGGTATCTCCTTTCAGCCAAGAACTCTTTATTGTATTAAATGAAGTACCTTGCCCACACTAAGCTATGGTATCCTCATTGGTTAAACTGAGGTCTGGCAATGGGAAGACATTATTTATTAATAAAGACATGTACATTTAATCTAAAAGTGTCCTTAATCAGATGTTATTCTTGTGCTAACTTGTGGGTGATGTAGATTTAGTCTTCATTGACTGCCAACTTGTTTTCATTTGTTTCAGGTGTTAACAAGATCAATTTATCTATCATCTGACAAATGGAAGAGATCAAATTTGAGGACGAGGTATAAAGTTTAAAAATAAAAATATATTTTTTGCTGTTTAATGTATGTATTAGATTGATACACGTGTTATATACACATATCGTATACACACATTCATTTCTTATATTAAAAATAGTTTGTTTATCATCATATTGATTTGTAATTAATTGCTGTACAGAATATGATTTATACATGCATTCTTTTGTCTAGGGTTCGCATTGACAATATGCATTTTCCATAACCTCGTAACTTTCAAGCAATTCTCTTCCTCCCTCGTCCAATTTAGACTTGTAGTCTGTTTGTTAGTTGCAAAGTAGCTTTAAAACTTTTTTTTATCTGCCAGTCCTCTGTCTTTGTGTTGGCCAATTACGTCAACATACTCATACTATTCTATCATCACTCATTCTCTTGTGTTGTCCACTCTGGTAGTCCTGTCCTCTGCAAGTCTTCCTGGTATTCTCCTGAACTCCGTACTTGACATCTCATTTCGCTGTTTTGACTTGCATTGTCTTACTCCCAGTTTCTGCAGAATACATAAGTATTAGATATATCATATGTCTTATGTTATACCCCGTATGTATTATTAGTATTATATGTCTAAAAGTCAATATTAGACATGTAATTGACATACATATTCAAACCTTTGTGTTTTGTCTCAAATGTTTGTTAACCAGATAGTAAGAGCCAGGCACACAACTGACTATTCTATGAGTGATCATGACTTGCATTTGAATTTTTTATCTGACCACCTGCTCCTGTGCCAAGTGGGGGGAGTCCAAAATTCACCATTTATTGCCCACTTTTAATGTTGAAACCGTTAGCTATACAATTGCTTCCTTCAGATTTAATGTTGTAACCGTTAGCTATACAATCGCTTCCTTCAGATTTTATGTACACGACCTACCCGTTCGTGGGGAGTGAGGTTAACCCTTCTTACTAAGCCACTGCTCTCAAGATTAGTTATAAACAAGTCAGTCAAGGACACGGTAGGCATGCTGCTTTTAACTGTATAATTAACAAACTATTAATGTAGAAAGTGTGTTAATAAGTTTATACTACAGTAGACAGTAGATAATTAATTACATTTGACTTAATTAAATTGTTATCTTACTTTAACATAATTAAAATTCATATCACCTCATCATAACTAATAATCTTTATGATGGAAATCCGTTTGAAACATGGCTTTTTGTAGATAAGATCATTTATCCTTTCATATACCTTACAGGTATATACTAGAGCAATTTGAAAAGTTCATGGCCTAGTAATAAAAGACTTACCAGTATTTTTTCGTTTAGTAATCACTTTTCATATTTCAGCATAGTCTGCATGTAGTTGAACACATTTGGTTTAGTGATGCTCCAGTGCTTTTATCCCATTCAGAAGTTTGATTGTTCTAGGTCCTATGATAACCGTTTACTCCCGCTTTCAGTCATCTCCAGAAAAATCCCTCCCTCCCCAGGAAATTTATGAATTTTGGGAATAATTAAAATTAAATAGAGCTAAATCAGGTGAGTGAGTGTGATGTTGCAACAGATTGTATTTCACCTCTGCGATTATTTGCCTTAAAAACAATGCTTGTCTGAGGTCTTCCATTATCCTACTACAAAATTATCTGTTTATATACTTAACCTGGCCCTTTTTTAGAAGTATTTTCATTTATTTGGTCTAAAAGGTTAGAATATCACTCTTTATTTTTTGCCACATCCATGATAATCTCTTAATAACATTCTCTTAGCCACTCAGAAAATCAAGTCATACCTTTCCAACAGACAAAATTTACTTTCCTTTTTTTTGTTTACGTGACTGTAATTAACAATACTGCAAACCAACATGTTGCTTTACAGCTGTTCATGAGGCAAATGTGGTGTCACCTGATGTGTCTGACATGTTTCTCAGACTCTTCGTATCTTCTTCGTCTTTGACTCTTCCTGAACCACCTCCTTTATCTGTGAGAGCTTACAGCGTCCCACAACCGAACAGTCAATCTGGGTACTCTAGTCTGCCTTCCTCTGCACTACTTTCCACTCACTGGATGCCCATCAGCAAAGTCATTACTGGGTCTCAACCAGTAGTGACTCACCACACTGTCTCATCTTCCCAAACCTCTCCATTCACCCATTGTTTCCAGAACCTGTTCATTTTTGTTTTCTAATTACTTTGTCCATCCAGTATATTTTTAATATTCTCTTACAGCAGCAGATTTCAAATACTGTGGTTGTGTCTTTCACTTTTCCCTATTGTCTAGGTTTCACATGCAGCTTCTATAATAGCATGCTGCAAACATATAATTTGAGGAATTTCTTCTTAATTTAGAATCCAGTATTTGACAGTACCAAATTTGTTTTTCCATTTGGCCTGTGTTGTGACACTGATTCCTCTCAGTTATCTTTACCAGTTTTAATATTTACCTATTTTTGTTCCTGATTCTTCTCTTCCCCCTAATAATTTTTTATAATATTCAATAGTATTCTCAATTTACCTTGTTTTCTGTGAGTAGAAACCATACCATCAGTAACTCTTAACATCAGTAACTCTTTAACTTTATACTCTCCATGAAATGTTATTACGGTCTTGAACATCTTTATGCTTTCCTTTACAGCCTCTTATAAAGCATTCTCGTATACTGGTAATGAATTTGTATAACAGTAAATTTTAATTCCTTGTTATTTGTAGGATGTTTTAACAGCCAGTGTAAAGAAAGAAGCAGATCCAGAAGAGGCTGAGACTGAACAGGTAATGTGCATAACCATTATTTAGCCCATAGCTAATGTGTTAGGTTGTTCCGTGTCATGTACCACTAGCGATTTGGATCACATTCGTTTGTAGATATGTAATTAAAAATCAACAGAATACACAAACTGTATCATAGTGTTGTATACATATAAACTATATGAGATTAAGTAAGTAAAATAGCACACTCGTGCGAGCGCATGCGCGGACACACACCATGTAGGTACAGAGTATGGATATTTATTGCAAAAATTGATAGGTGATATTGATATATTTAGTATTGATCACCTCTTTATATAGTACTCTATAAATCACTGAGAAGACAAAGTAAATTTTATAATTGTTCAATTTGCAGGATGTATTCCTAGTTATAAATTCTATCCGAAAAGAAGAACTGCATGTAAAAGAAGAAATCATCAAAGAAGAGAATGAACAGTTTGTTGATCAGGTATTATACATTATAGTTATAAATTTGTTTATAGTAACAATCATTTATTGTTACAATGAACAGCATTGTTGTATCATGGCACATCCATGATAATCTCTTAACAACATTCTCTTAGCCACTCAGAAAATCAAGTCATACCTTTCCAACAGACAAAATTGACTTTCCTTTTTTTTGTTTACGTGACTGTAATTAACAATACTGGAGACTAACATGTTGCTTTACAGCTGTTCATGAGGCAATGTGGTGTCACCTGATGTGTCTGACATGTTTCTCAGACTCTTCGTATCTTCTTCGTCTTTGACTCTTCCTGAACCACCTCCTTTATCTGTGAGAGCTTACAGCATCCCACAACCGAACAATCTGGGTACTCTAGTCTCTGCCTTCCTCTGCACTACTTCCCACTCACTGGATGCCCATCAGCAAAGTCATTACTGGGTCTCAACCAGTAGTGACTCACCACACTGTCTCATCTTCCCAAACCTCTCCATTCACCCATTGTTTCCAGAACCTTATAACGTCTCCCTTGTCAAGACATTATAAACATCGGGAACCAGTTCAATTGTTGGCTGTTAATTAAACTAGCTGCCGTTGTTAGTAAAATTTACTTACCAACAAATTATAACAAAGTATATATCAGGAATTAGTCAAGGGTCACATAAATTTATTCACTCTCTGGGTATTAGCGAAAACATCTCTTTATTCTTATATTTTAACTAAGTATAAAGGTAATGGCTTTAATGGTCATCCTTTAATTTCTTACTAACTTTACCTTTTATAAAAGAAAGATTCTAATAATTGCTGCATTAAATATTCTTTAAATTAATATTCTTTACTTTTTTTATCTCAAAAATACAGCTATGTATTATTTCAAGTACCACGGATCCGGGTCTCAACTTTGCAATATTCTAATATATCACAACTTCGTCCAAACTATTTGAAGGATAGTCCGGTATAAATTTTCAGAATTACTTTACCTCTAAACATCGTAATGTTATTACTATATCATTACAGAGATTACAAATATTTATATGTTAATCTTTAAGTTATCTAAAAGTCTTTACAATAAACTTTACTGTTCTTTTGTTTCGTTTTGTTTAAAAACAAGTTATGCACAAATGCTATGATTTAATATCACCTGAATAGAACGTGAGTTTGCTGTGGGCATCCGTGATGGTCTTCTTCAGTAGTCCTCTTGGGTGTGATATGATGTTCCTCTTGATGGTCCATTTGGTTTATTGTTTCCGAATAGTAGTCTAGGTCATGACGATTGGCTTCTGCTACTAGAAGTTCATACTGTTGTTGTAACTTTCTTCTTCTGGAGTCGGTTGTTCACATTTTACTTATTAATTGTTCTTATTTTAGCAGCACTAAAAGATGGTAAGGAACATATCTTACCACTTACGGTTTGTTAAGAGGTGTGTCGGCTAAGTTTTGCTTTTTTTTTTTACATATTTACTAATATTTGCTTCACTCACTACATTACTAAGTGTTTAGTTATATTCCAATGCTACATTGAGTCAAATCAAAATAACAACTGACGTGTGTTTGTATAGTAGTTCAGCGGTATACACCTAAATTTAACTGGACAACACATTTTTGACATCCTTACATGTCGAAGTTTCTCCGGCGAATGGGGTTTGTTTAGCGGCAAGAAGTCTGTAAGCTGGCGCGGTTTACGCGCTGAGAAAAGTAGTTCATTCCTTTAGTTGTATTAATTAATCATTAATTAACTAGTAATAATTTATACTACCTATTGTTATGTGTTAGGTATAATTCTTTATTATTAATACGTCTTTTATTTAATCAGAAGAATTATTATTTTTTTTTTTTGCTTAATAACATCGTACCTTGCGTGTTCGTACTGGATAATTTGCACGTTGGTACCGGAATCTACGTACAGATAAGGGGTGGATAATACTCTTACTTGTTATAAGAACCAGAAATTTAATTTGTGCTATTTAAAGAAAAAAAATTTTTTTTTTTTTAAATCGTCACATCCTCCTGCACTTAACGATGAGGACGGGCCAATGGGGTAATAAAATGAAAATCCACAGTGATATCTTTGTCTTTCGTGAAGTTCCCTTTCTCTCATTTCTTAACTACTACCTTAATATTATTTGCACATAAATAAATATTCTTTATTTATCTATTTATTACTCTTAGTTTCCGTAACTTCACAACATCGTGGCCCGACTGATTACATTTGCATACTCTAACTATTTTAGTTAGCTTTCTGCAGTTTCTGTAAGCCTTGTAAAGAACCCTTTCAGTGCGGTGCCATTGTGACTGTGTTACGTATTTATCCCTATATCTCTTAATTCTACTACAGTAATCTAAAGTTGATCCCATACTCAACCTTAGATTCTTTCTTAATACTAATATCTTATTCTACTGAGACAAGCGGAATTTCACGAAGGGGTACATTTATTTACTTTTAAACAATCAGCTGTTACAATGCAAGAGGGGTCAAACACTTTACACTAGACGCATTGTATTATACACTGGGGTGGTGTTTATTGTTTAGTGATGCTGCCATTTATAACAATAGGGGATGGCTTACTACAATATTTCCTGCACGAACGAGTTTGTCTCTTACTGGCAAGCTGGGGGAATTATTTTTGAACAGGCCACGACCGGGCATTTACACGATTAAATGTACTTTTATTATTATTACTCTTAGTTTACTACTACACTTTTCACTTTTATTACACTTTTTTTAAGCTATTATTAAACCTTTTTTATTTAAAGTACTTATTATTTATTTTATTTCAAACACTTATAAAATTTGAATTCATTTAAACACACATATATATATATATATATCTAGTACTACACATAGAATCTTATATTAATTAATTATATTAAAATTATCTCAAATCAAATCAATTTTCTGTACTGCGAGATATTATCTGTCAAAACAAAGCGATAATATTATTTTATATTGGAGAGATATTTCACATGCGAAGAGTTCATGGCCTTTATAATAGCACACAGGATCAGCTGTTTGGGGGAGTCTTATTGTTTGCGTAGGGGTGGTTTAACAAAGGAGGGTGATTCGGACAATCTCAAACATGATTATTTCCTGTTCTGAACTGTCTGTTATGTCTGCGGGGGAAGGTTTGTATGGGATTCCCTATACGTACAAAGGGGAGGGTACATTACTCGACACGTATTTAACATGAACCAGCCTGTCAATACCGACAGGTTTAAAATGGAATTTTTTTACCAGCAAGGACTTGTTTATTACGTTAATGTCCCAATACTAATATTATTATTTCTTAATTAAAACTTTACTTATTTATTTGTTCACAATTTCAGAGTGAATAAATTTATATATTCTACAGAGTTACTGTTAATTAATTATCACAAATACGCAATATTTTTACACAAAAGCACAGTGTTGCAATTTTATGTGTACAAACAATTCAATTCTTTTGTACAAAGCAGTGGCACAATTTTATATGTGTCACTCTGAACACAAAATTATTATTAATTAGACAACAGCACAATACACAATTATTCTTACAATAGCAGAGTGGCGTAATTTTATGTGACACTCTGTAAACAATTAACTTTTTTTTTTACAAAGCAGCAGAGTGGCGCAATTTTATATGCGTCACGATGCTCGCAACTATTTTAACTAACAGCAGAGTCGCGCAATTTTATAACGTCTCCCTTGTCAAGTCATTATAAACATCGGGAACCAGTTCAATTGTTGGCTGTTAATTAAACTAGCTGCCGTTGTTAGTAAAATTTACTTACCAACAAATTATAACAAAGTATATATCAGGAATTAGTCAAGGGTCACATAAATTTATTCACTCTCTGGGTATTAGCGAAAACATCTCTTTATTCTTATATTTTAACTAAGTATAAAGGTAATGGCTTTAATGGTCATCCTTTAATTTCTTACTAACTTGACCTTTTATAAAAGAAAGATTCTAATAATTGCTGCATTAAATATTCTTTAAATTAATATTCTTTACTCTTTTTATCTCAAAAATACAGCTATGTATTATTTCAAGTACCACGGATCCGGGTCTCAACTTTGCAATATTCTAATATATCACAACTTCGTCCAAACTATTTGAAGGATAGTCCGGTATAAATTTTCAGAATTACTTTACCTCTAAACATCGTAATGTTATTACTATATCATTACAGAGATTACAAATATTTATATGTTAATCTTTAAGTTATCTAAAAGTCTTTACAATAAACTTTACTGTTCTTTTGTTTCGTTTTGTTTAAAAACAAGTTATGCACAAATGTTATGATTTAATATCACCTGAATAGAACGTGAGTTTGCTGTGGGCATCCGTGATGGTCTTCTTCAGTAGTCCTCTTGGGTGTAATATGATGTTCCTCTTGATGGTCCATTTGGTTTATTGTTTCCGAATAGTAGTCTAGGTCATGACGATTGGCTTCTGCTACTAGAAGTTCATACTGTTGTTGTAACTTTCTTCTTCTGGAGTCGGTTGTTCACATTTTACTTATTAATTGTTCTTATTTTAGCAGCACTAAAAGATGGTAAGGAACATATCTTACCACTTACGGTTTGTTAAGAGGTGTGTCGGCTAAGTTTTGCTTTTTTTTTTACATATTTACTAATATTTGCTTCACTCACTACATTACTAAGTGTTTAGTTATATTCCAATGCTACATTGAGTCAAATCAAAATAACAACTGACGTGTGTTTGTATAGTAGTTCAGCGGTATACACCTAAATTTAACTGGACAACACATTTTTGACATCCTTACATGTCGAAGTTTCTCCGGCGAATGGGGTTTGTTTAGCGGCAAGAAGTCTGTAAGCTGGCGCGGTTTACGCGCTGAGAAAAGTAGTTCATTCCTTTAGTTGTATTAATTAATCGTTAATTAACTAGTAATAATTTATACTACCTATTGTTATGTGTTAGGTATAATTCTTTATTATTAATACGTCTTTTATTTAATCAGAAGAATTATTATTTTTTTTTTTTGCTTAATAACATCGTACCTTGCGTGTTCGTACTGGATAATTTGCACGTTGGTACCGGAATCTACGTACAGATAAGGGGTGGATAATACTCTTACTTGTTATAAGAACCAGAAATTTAATTTGTGCTATTTAAAGAAAAAAAATTTTTTTTTTTTTAAATCGTCACATCCTCCTGCACTTAACGATGAGGACGGGCCGATGGGGTAATAAAATGAAAATCCACAGTGATATCTTTGTCTTTCGTGAAGTTCCCTTTCTCTCATTTCTTAACTACTACCTTAATATTATTTGCACATAAATAAATATTCTTTATTTATCTATTTATTACTCTTAGTTTCCGTAACTTCACAACATCGTGGCCCGACTGATTACATTTGCATACTCTAACTATTTTAGTTAGCTTTCTGCACTTTCTGTAAGCCTTGTAAAGAACCTTGTTATTATTTTTTTGGTTAATAACATCGTACTTTGCGTGTTCGTACTGGATAATTTGCACGTTGGTACAGGAATCTACGTACAGATAAGGGGTGGATAATACTCTTACTTGTTATAAGAACCAAAAATTTGATTTGTGCTATTTAAACAAAAAATTTTTTTTTAATTCGTCACAACCTGTTCATTTTTGTTTTCTAATTACTTTGTCCATCCAGTATATTTTTAATATTCTCTTACAGCAGCAGATTTCAAATACTGTGGTTGTGTCTTTCACTTTTCCCTATTGTCTAGGTTTCACATGCAGCTTCAATAATAGCATGCTGCAAACATATAATTTGAGGAATTTCTTCTTAATTTAGAATCCAGTATTTGACAGTAGCAAATTTGTTTCTCCATTTGGCCTGTGTTCTGACACTGATTCCTCTTAGTTATCTTTACCAGTTTTAATATTTACCTATTTTTGTTCCTGATTCTCCTCTTCCCCCTAATAATTTTTTATAATATTCAATAGTATTCTCAATTTACCTTGTTTTCTGTGAGTAGAAACCGTACCATCAGTAACTCTTAACATCAGTAACTCGTTAACTTTATACTCTCCATGAAATGTTATTACGGTCTTGAACATCTTTATGGTTTCCTTTACAGCCTCTTATAAAGCATTCTCGTATAATGGTAATGAATTTGTATAAAAGTAAATTTTAATTCCTTGTTATTTGTAGGATGTTTTAACGGCCAGTGTAAAGAAAGAAGCAGATCCAGAAGAGGCTGAGACTGAACAGGTAATGTGCATAACCATTATTTAGCCCATAGCTAATGTGTTAGGATGTTCCGTGTCGTGTACCACTAGAGATTTGGATCACATTCATTTGTAGATTTAAGTTATTAATTATATGAAAATAAATTTATTTATTATGTATTATTTACAAATCACAAAATGCCTACCTGCACGAGGGATCCAGGGTCCTTTTATGCGAACTCGTAACCTGTAAGAGTGGTTATTGGGTTTCGTTACATAATAAACATCAACTCTCATTTGCCATATTCTAAATAACTTTGTTTTATTACCATTAACTTCACCATTTTCTCGTTCTTTTTTGTTTTCTACAAATTTTTCGTCTTATTTCTGATATATTTTCCAGAAGTTGTTTATGAACAATTGCTTTATATAATTTCTGATTCTACATTTAACTTTCCAAACATAAGACAAGAATTAATGAGTTCAATTTCTTAAATTATATCTTAACAAATATTACATCTATAGAATAAGGCAACCCAGCACTTTACTCATTTATTCTTTATATATCTTTTACCCACCGGATTTAGAGCTCTTATTATAATTGGTTTATTTATTTAATTCATTTGAAATTGAAATGTTTTTGATATCTGGTCAATTGCTTATATTTTGTACTCATCCTTTTGTCGTTGTATCCACATTGTTACACCACCACTGTTCACTCCCGGTTTCTCTAGCACGCTCTGGAAATAAGCTTAAACTGTTATAACTTGTAGATTATGTCTGATTGATCACTGTAACCTGATTTCCCGTTGGATTAAATTAATTCACATGATTTAATGTTCGGCCAGTCGGTTTACATTGTTGAGTCCAGTTTTTAGGTGAACCGCGCATTAACGTATCTGCACGGTTCCGAAGTTAGACGCCGATTGCCTGGTTTCAAGATGGCCAAACGTCCCTCTGTGAGTGGCAACTTGCCCCGTGATTGGCTAGTAACATCTCGAAGAGTTTTTGTCGTCTCGTACCTGGCGAGAAGGAATTTTCGTTACGTGACTTTTCGTTGTGAACAGAGGCCCACATGTGCGCTCGTACGCATGAATACGCACCCTTCTGACAACTTGCATTCTGGTACTGTGCTGTACCTTACACGGAGCTACAGTCAGTGACCAAAAAATACACTCTGGTTAAATACAAAATGAAAAAACTTTAAATTATAGACCCTCATCAGTTTGTACCGTTACAATACCCCCCAATGAGAGGTTTTCTGTCGAAACAGAAAAACTCTCATTGCCTAAAGACCTAAGAGGATCAACTAGGATAGGGCGCCAACAACCTCCCTTATTTCCTTACTAAAATCATGGGTAATTTACCCCCCTAGTCCGGCGACTATGGCTGCACCTGAATGACATTACTGGACTTCTCTGATCGAGATCCCAACACCATAAAGTCAGACAGGCTCTTGCCACAGTATCACCTGACTCTGTAACATTTCAGATAAATTGTCAATAATTGGCCTTACACCAAACCAGATCCTTAACTGATGTATCTCCCCCTTAGACGTACTGGATTGCCTTTAGCAAAGTGCTGGTTGCGTATATAAGTGCCTTCTTATCTTAAACATAATACACTCTGATTCAAATAAACATTCATAGTTTACAACAACCTCACCTCAAAATACCCCTAACCAACTTTTGGTTAACATCTTATCTAAACATCTTTAGAAACTTATCTAAACATCTTATATCAAAGAAAACAGCCCAGCCTGCTCATACACAACCAACATTCATACCATTTTTCAAACCCCATTTTGTCTTGATCAATTGATTTAAACCCTTTTAAAAGATGAAATTATTAAGACTGATAGTAGATTACCCAACCGGCGTCACTCATCTCGTTGCCATGTGCCGCGTGTGTTTATAGGTCCGAAAGTTTTCTTTAATTCACATTTTTATTTTGCCCGTTTACTTCACTGACTTTATTCTGCTATATTAGTTCACTTTTAAATTCTGGTTAACACTTTTTACATAAGAAATTTAAATTTGGTGTGCACACGTTTTTCTTAGATCCCGGCCGGGATGCGGGTTTAATTCAACTGAGAAAGGGAGTCGCCAACCAATCTCCCACGACGTCGAGTTGCTGGATAGGAAATCAATGACTTCTTCTGTTAAAATGTTCGTCACTGTACACACAGTATGGGTTATTCATGTGTGTTAGACGTTGACAAAATTGCACTGCCTTTCGTCACGTCACTCAAATGGGTGTGTTCTCAATTTTGCTTCCGCCCATAACCTCGCACATGGCAAGCAAATCTGTTACAATTGGCCATATTTGTTCGGCTTGGCCCGAGACTGTAAGCATCGTCTGTGCGCATCGCTCTTGTTCGCGCGTTGGTGTGCGCCACACAGCACTGGAATTCTGGGAATTATACTGCGTCTCAACACACCTGCTTGCATTCCTCTGGCCTTTGTTTGCATAAACCGTTATACAATTGACAATGACATAATTTTAATAAAATAAAATACCCCTTTCTGTCCCATTACAGAGTCATCTTAACTCATCTTATGCCATTCTCTTAGTCTACACAATTCATAATAAGGTTTTGTTCACCTTAACTGATAATACATCTTTCTACAAAATTTACCGTCTTATAACATTTTTAAATACATATAGTTTTTACACTGTTGATTACATTGAGATCATTTATTATTAGAACATATACAATTTGTTCTTTCATTAATTATTCTATCATCATTATTCATTATGCCTTAGCATACCTTTCTTTCAAGGTTGATCTAACATTGTGATTATACTTTTAATCTTATTTTAATGGTTCATTTATTATAATTCATCTATAATTCATGATTATCAACAATATATTTCCTTTTATTTGTTATGCAAATTATTACTTTTCAATTACTCAGCTAATGTGCTGTTTATACTACTTTAATACATGTTGTAAATATCAGTTCTTTCACCTTTAATTCTATTTATGGTGTTTGACTTTGTTTAATGGTTTCTTATGCTCACTGAACTAATCTATTTGGGAACTAGTCTTTGTCAATGTCTCAGTCACATCGTCTGGGTATGTTGTATTGTCATTGAATGCTGATAGTAGATTTACTACTGGTTATCATCACTTCTGGTTACTTAGTTAGTTGATTTTTATGGGACAGTTTGTACTGTTACATATGCCTCCTCTCCAAAGTTGATTATTTTTGAAAACAGATTTCATTTGGTTGATAAAATTATCAATTTATATACTTGTTCATTTTCTTCATAATATTTCTTTATTGATGATTGATTAAAAGTTCCCTTTGCTTTCTTGGTGGTAGGGTTAATTATGGTATAAGTGTTGTTGGAGTTGTCTTTTGTGATGACATATGGTCCTGTGTATAATAACAAAAACTTCTTTGTGATTCCCTCCATAGTACTGGGTAGTTCACGGTTTCTCAACAATACCTTTCCTCCTATTTTATAAGTTATGGCATGTGGTTGATTCTCTAGGTACTTCTTCTTCTTCTTCAGTTTTTCTATTATCTCTTCAATCCTACTACAAAACTTGATTTTATTGAATTGGTATTCTTGTTGATTGGGGAAATTGATAATGTCTCCAATTTCTCAAGGTGGTGGTTTTTCATACATTAGTGTGTATGGTGTAGACGCTATGGTTTGATGATATGACAGGTTTAGGAATTCTTCAGCTGCTGCTAGGTATTCTTGCAATCTCCTTTGTTGGTCGTAGCAGTAGGTTCTTAATATCCTGCCTACCTCTCTCAATACCCTCTCTGCAGGATTGCTGCTAGGATGATAGACTGAAATCTTGTAGGTTTTGATTCCTTGTTCTATGAGAGCATGTTTCCACCTTTTTCCTTGAATTGGGTCCCATGGTCTGTAATAATGGAGGTTGGTTTTCCTACCTCAGGTACATACTGTTTTAGCACTATATCAATAATCTTTTATGTGGTAGCACGATTAATGGGATATAAAGTTTAGTAAACTTGCTAAAATGGTCTAAAATTATGACTATAAACTTGTATCTGTGTCTACCCCCACTGCGCGGAAATGGTCCACAGATGTCCAGGAATACCTTCTCCAACTTATGTGTATATGTTATTGGAATCATGACTCCCTCCTTTCTTTCATTATTGCACTTGACCAATTGACATACATGGCACGTTTGAATGTATTTTCTCCCCTTTCTGTTAATATCCTTTATGTATATGTGCTCTTCTAGAGCTTTCACCTTCAGAGCATCCATATGCCCATATCGAACATGGTAGTCCATTATTAAGGTTTTTTCTTTGGTTGGTGGTATTACTATTTTCCAATTGTCTAGGTGCGGTTTTTGTCTTATGAATAATATGTCATTATGCGTACAGTAATAAGGGGTGATTTTTTCGTCTGATTCTTTTAATCTGGTTTGAAGTTTTGCTAATTTAGTATCTAATTTTTGAAGTCGTTTTGTCACTAATGATGGTCTCCAAGTTTGCTCTGCTTTTCATAATGTGATATATTTTTGCTATTTCTTACTTTTCACCCTCAAAAGTCTGGTCGTCCAGGTTGATGCGAGATAGTATGTCTGCGACTACATTGTTCCTTCCGGGTATGTACTCCCAATTTATTTCATACTCCTGTAACATGAGCACCCATCTGGTCAATCGGCCATGGCTTAGCTTGCATCGTTTCAAGAAAGATATTGATTTACGGTCACTCCGGACTGTTATGGGGTATCCAAGTATGTATGTCCTGAAGGCAAAAAATACACTCAACAGCTCCTTTTCTGTGACGTTGTAGTTCCGCTCACAACTGTTCAGTACCCTGCTGGAAAAACTAACGACCATATGTTGTCCCTCTTCGTCTTCTTGATACAAAGCTGCTCCTAGGCTCACATTACTGGCGTCACAAATAAGAAAAAACGGTTTGTTAAAATCTGGATGGTGCAGCATGACTGATTTTAAAAATTTCTCCTTGATTAATTGTAAGGTTGTATCCTGGTCAGGTCCCCAGGTCCATTTGTCCTTGGAAGATAGCTGTCCCTTAAATTGAGCGGTTAGTTCAGAATAATTGGTTTGGAACTTGCGATAATAATTGCATATCCCCAGAAATGACTGCAGTTGTTTTCTATTTTTTGGTGTAGGGAATTGCTGTATCGCCTGTACCTTCTCTTGTGATGGGGATATGCCAAACTCGGTCAAGTTGAATCCTAAAAATTTTACCTCACTGGTAATAAACTTTGACTTGTCTAGTTTTAAAGTGACGTGGTTTTCTGATAACTTACTCAAAACTTGTTCTACATGTTCACAATGATCGTCCCACTTAGCTGACGTTATCAACAAATCGTCGACGTACACGGTGGTGAATTTGAGTGTTTCTTGGCCTAATACTTGGTCCATACATTTGACAAAAATGGCTACAGAGTTTATTAGTCTGAAAGGCAGCCTCTTGAACTGGTAGTTCCTCCCGTCAAAGATGAATACCATATATTTTCTGCTACTTGGGTGAAGTTCTACCTGCCAATATACGCAGACAGTATCCCATCTGCTGATGAATTTTGTTCCATGGAATTTCTTTAAGATCTCTTCTATTTCACCAGGAGACGTTCGCTCATTGATTATCATTTTGTTGATTTCTCTTGCATCGAGACATATACGTACTTTACCATTTTTCTTGGGTACAGCCACTATGGGGCTGGTGTATGAAGAATGACTGTGTTCTATGATATCGTCGTCCATCTTGCGTTGTATTTCTGCTCTTACGGGATCTTTTAAAGAATATGCAATAGGATATGATTTTTTATGAAAGTCTACGGGTTCTTTAAATTATATTTTACACTGATAATCCTTCACTTTACCAGGGGCATCGGAAAAAATGTGTCGATATTTGTTGTAAATTGCTATTAATCTTTCCACTTGTACTTCACTAATTTTTATACCTGTCTTTTCTTTACTGAATGTTCTTATCTCTTCTAATTTGCTACGTCATAATTCTTGGTTGTTTTCTTCGTATCTAATTCCCTCTTGTGGTGTAATCTCTACAATAATAATTATCACTTACTTGGTAGTTGGTACGGATCGAAGAGGCTCTATTGGCATCCATTAACTCCGCCGTCCATATTCCATCTTCTGAAGTCAGAGACACTATTCCTCTGCTCAGGTCAATAATCGCTGAATGCCGTCTTAATACATCACATCCAATTAACATATTAAATGGTAGCCCACTCGCTACTAAAATAGCCACTGGGATAATTACACCCTTACTTCTGAGGTTTACTGATATTTGTTTCTTTACTGATTTGTTCTGGTGTCCAGTAGCTCCGATTAGAATAAGATTGTGTACAGGTAATCTGGGTAAAATGGTTCGACACTTAGTTTGAATTCTCTCTAGTTCCGTGCTGTCAATTAGTCATCCATTGGAACCCGTATCTATCATTACATTTGATATGATCCCGTTGATTTCTGCACTTATATAAATAATCTCATTGTCATGATACAGCGTCCTCACAGCCTCCTCTTCCATCAAATCTTCCCTGATGTTTTTCAAATAATGGTTGGTGATGATTGTAATGTTATTGTCTTTCGTCGAATTGTCTGGTCTTTATGTTCCCAACAGATTGGTTCAGTGATGGGCCTTCTCGTGTTCTCACTGCCCTCTCTAGTTTAAATATTGGTTCCCGTCATTGGTTCGGTTATCCGGTGGATTTTGTGGTTGGTTATACGGCTGTTCCTGTCTCGCTCCAGGATTGTTGTCGACGTGTTCGTTGTTCCTTCTATCTTGATCGTCCTCCATACTTCTGTTATGTCCTCCTCGGTATGAGTCGCTGTCGAATCTCCTGTACGATTGATAGTATGGCCTTCGGTATCCTCGATTGTGACCTTGGATATAGTTGACTCGAGGTCGGTAGTTTCTATTTTGGTTATAATTATTATTACCACGATAGTTCAGCCGATTGTTATTATTAATTCCCGTGTTATCCCAGTTATTATTATTAACTGGGTGGACTTGGTTGGAATTGTTCTGGTGCATGTTGTTATTATTGTGGTTACCAGGATTATTGCTATTATTAGGGTTATAGCGATTATATTGATTGTCGGTATTTCTACTATAAGGGGTATCCTTTGATCGATCTTGTTGGTAATATTTTCTTTGTGCCGCCCTGTCAAGTAGTTTTTCCATCTCTGGGATAGTGTGAACCTGACCGGCCCATCTTGCTTGTTCGATGTCTTCTCTATAATGGTGTGCCAGTCTCGTTACTAAACACTCCTCAGGAATCCTGGGTTCCAGGTTTCTGGTTAGACATACCTTTCCAAGGAAGTACGACGATGGTGTTTGTCCATAAGTTGGTTCATATTTTCCATGACATAGGTTGTCCCTTATGATGTGTTGTGTCATTTCCGACCAATATTTGTTTTTAAATTCGATGAAGATCTGGATGTCGTGTCGATTCGCCATCCACCAGTTGTCGTTGGTGTCCTTGAACATCTCATCCAACATGCTTTTGATTGTCGTCCAGCGAGTTTCCCGGTTTCTTGCTATGTACTCTTCCACTCTCTCAAGGAACTCTATTGGGTTGCGTTTGAAATTTTTGAAATTGATGATTTCTCGCTGTTCCATTATTGGGATATGCGATGCATGGCATGGTCGATTCTGTGTAGATTCGAATTCTTCCCATGTGATCAACTCTCGTCGGTTCAGTTCTTCGATTTTCTCTTGATTTTTCATCACCTGACTCCGGACTGTGTGAATGTTGGTACTTACTTGTTCGAATCTCGCTTGTACTCGTACACCTTCTTCTCGAACTTCTTTCTCCAGTGATTCGTGTAGGGCTGTGCTGTTATCCTTTACGTACTCAATTCTTACCCGGAGGTCTTCCTGGATATGCTGTACCTCCTGATGCGTCGGGTGAGTCTCGGATATTTCCTTTTGAACTGTGGTAATTCGTTCTTCGACGTTCTTATCCACCTCCTCCCTCATTGACTTATTGTTATCCTCCATTTTCTGGTTCAAGGCTGCTACCTTATTTTCTAATGTTTCTTTTACTGAAGCTGTTTTTATTTAAAATTTCCGTGGATTTATGATTGTTCTCTGTTAATTCTTCTTTTAAAGATTTATTATTATCGTCCATTTTCTTATTTAATGTTTCGATATTTTGACAGTATTATAAAGTAATTATAACTCTCATGTACCTTTGGTGTAGCACTGGTAACCCAAGTAACATAAATTTAGCTCACTTACTTACAAACAGTGCAGTTATACTGTTTTGACAACTTAACAGTGTTATAACGTACTGAGACTATCTGAACAACCAGTACAGACATACCTAAACTACCAGTGCTACACCAAAGGTACATGAGAGTTATAATTACTTTATAATACTGTCAAAACAACACTTTACTGTACAAAGACAATTTAGGTCTACGGAACATCAAGCGGATTCCAAAGTGAACAACATTCAATTAACTGAGATTGCAATAATTAATTAATAAAATAATAAAGTTTAATTAAACAGAAAAAAATTCAATAAATTAAATAACATTTAAAATTATTTAATAACCAGATAATTATTTAAAAAATAAAAGATAATCAACTACGAGGTACGCATGTGGTACATTATAAATTGACGTGTGGCTTTTAATAACGTACGCACAAGGCACAACGTTATAAATTGGCGACCAACTAGTGTGGCTTTAAGTAGATAGAAGAGTACAGAATTCCAGTACAATATTATATTAATTCTACTTTAGCTCGGCAACTACAGTAAAACAACCATGCTTCCCATACACAATACTAGAGTGGCTTCAAATAAAGGAAAAAACAAAGAAACAGACACCGAATCGGACATGGAAGAACAACCAACGCCTGAAGTAGAGGTTACCGCAGGTGATACCCTAGAAAACCAATCTGACAGACCCGCACAAACAGAGGACAAAACCACCGAGAGTGTCGACATGGATAGCATCATAAAATTCCTCAAACAAATGGAAGAAAATAATAAGAAATCCACAGAATCAATAAAAGAAGATTTAAATGAGGAATTGGGAAAAAACAGAATCACTAAAAGAAGATTTAACCAAAAATACCGAAAATAATAATAAAAACATGGAAGGTGTAAGTAAGAAGATAGACGATATTAATAGAGAATTAACGGAAAACCAAAATATATCCATAGAAAGAATGAATAAAAATATTGAAACATTAAATAAGAAAATGGACGATAATAATAAATCTTTAAAAGAAGAATTAACAGAGAACAATCATAAATCCACGGAAATTTATATAAAAACAGCTTCATTAAAAGAAACATTAGAAAATAAGGTAGAAGCCTTGAACCAGAAAATGGAGGATAACAATAAGTCAATGAGGGAGGAGGTGGATAAGAACGTCGAAGAACGAATTACCACAGTTCAAAAGGAAATATCCGAGACTCACCCGACGCATCAGGAGGTACAGCATATCCAGGAAGACCTCCGGGTAAGAATTGAGTACGTAAAGGATAACAGCACAGCCCTACACGAATCACTGGAGAAAGAAGTTCGAGAAGAAGGTGTACGAGTACAAGCGAGATTCGAAGAAGTAAGTACCAACATTCACACAGTCCGGAGTCAGGTGATGAAAAATCAAGAGAAAATCGAAGAACTGAACCGACGAGAGTTGATCACATGGGAAGAATTCGAATCTACGCAGAATCGACCATGCCATGCATCGCATATCCCAATAATGGAACAGCGAGAAATCATCACTTTCAAAAATTTCAAACGCAACCCAATAGAGTTCCTTGAGAGAGTGGAAGAGTACATAGCAAGAAACCGGGAAACTCGCTGGACGACAATCAAAAGCATGTTGGATGAGATGTTCACGGACACCAACGACAACTGGTGGATGGCGAATCGACACAACATCCAGATCTTCATCGAATTTAAAAACAAATATTGGTCGGAAACGACACAACACATCATAAGGGACAACCTATGTCATGGAAAATATGAACCAACTTATGGACAAACACCATCGTCGTACTTCCTTGGAAATGTATGTCTAACCAGAAACCTGGAACCCAGGATTCCTGAGGAGTGTTTAGTAACGAGACTGGCACACCATTATAGAGAAGACATCGAACAAGCAAGATGGGCCGGTCAGGTTCACACTATCCCAGAGATGGAAAAACTACTTGACAGGGCGGCACAAAGAAAATATTACCAACAAGATCGATCAAAGGATACCACTTATAGTAGAAATACCGACAACCAATATAATCGCTATAACCCTAATAATAGCAATAATCCTGGTAACCACAATAATAACAACATGCACCAGAACAATTCCAACCAAGTCCACCCAGTTAATAATAATAACTGGGATAACACGGGAATTAATAATAACAATCGGCTGAACTATCGTGGTAATAATAATTATAACCAAAATAGAAACTACCGACCTCGAGTCAACTATATCCAAGGTCACAATCGAGGATACCGAAGGCCATACTATCAATCGTACAGGAGATTCGACAGCGACTCATACCGAGGAGGACATAACAGAAGTATGGAGGACGATCAAGATAGAAGGAACAACGAACACGTCGACAACAATCCTGGAGCGAGACAGGAACAGCCGTCTAACCAACCACAAAATCCACCGGATACCGAACCAATGACGGGAACCAACATTTAAACTAGAGAGGGCAGTGAGAACACGAGAAGGCCCATCACTGAACCAATCTGTTGGGAACATAAAGACCAGACAATTCGACGAAAGACAATAACATTACAATCATCACCAACCATTATTTGAAAAACATCAGGGAAGATTTGATGGAAGAGGAGGCTGTGAGGACGCTGTATCATGACAATGAGATTATTTATATAAGTGCAGAAATCAACGGGATCATATCAAAGGTAATGATAGATACGGGTTCCAATGGATGACTAATTGACAGCACGGAACTAGAGAGAATTCAAACTAAGTGTCGAACCATTTTACCCAGATTGCCTGTACACAATCTTATTCTAATCGGAGCTACTGGACACCAGAACAAATCAGTAAAGAAACAAATATCAGTAAACCTCAGAAGTAAGGGTGTAATTATACCAGTGGCTATTTTAGTAGCGAGTGGGCTACCATTTAATATGTTAATTGGATGTGATGTATTAAGACGGCATTCAGCGATTATTGACCTGAGCAGAGGAATAGTGTCTCTGACTTCAGAAGATGGAATATGGACGGCGGAGTTAATGGATGCCAATAGAGCCTCTTCGATCCGTACAACTACCAAGTAAGTGATAATTATTATTGTAGAGATTACACCACAAGAGGGAATTAGATACGAAGAAAACAACCAAGAATTATGACGTAGCAAATTAGAAGAGATAAGAACATTCAGTAAAGAAAAGACAGGTATAAAAATTAGTGAAGTACAAGTGGAAAGATTAATAGCAATTTACAACAAATATCGACACATTTTTTCCGATGCCCCTGGTAAAGTGAAGGATTATCAGTGTAAAATATAATTTAAAGAACCCGTAGACTTTCATAAAAAATCATATCCTATTGCATATTCTTTAAAAGATCCCGTAAGAGCAGAAATACAACGCAAGATGGACGACGATATCATAGAACACAGTCATTCTCCATACACCAGCCCCATAGTGGCTGTACCCAAGAAAAATGGTAAAGTACGTATATGTCTCGATGCAAGAGAAATCAACAAAATGATAATCAATGAGCGAACGTCTCCTGGTGAAATAGAAGAGATCTTAAAGAAATTCCATGGAACAAAATTCATCAGCAGATGGGATACTGTCTGCGTATATTGGCAGGTAGAACTTCACCCAAGTAGCAGAAAATATATGGTATTCATCTTTGACGGGAGGAACTACCAGTTCAAGAGGCTGCCTTTCAGACTAATAAACTCTGTAGCCATTTTTGTCAAATGTATGGACCAAGTATTAGGCCAAGAAACACTCAAATTCACCACCGTGTACGTCGACGATTTGTTGATAACGTCAGCTAAGTGGGACGATCATTGTGAACATGTAGAACAAGTTTTGAGTAAGTTATCAGAAAACCACGTCACTTTAAAACTAGACAAGTCAAAGTTTATTACCAGTGAGGTAAAATTTTTAGGATTCAACTTGACCGAGTTTGGCATATCCCCATCACAAGAGAAGGTACAGGCGATACAGCAATTCCCTACACCAAAAAATAGAAAACAACTGCAGTCATTTCTGGGGATATGCAATTATTATCGCAAGTTCCAAACCAATTATTCTGAACTAACCGCTCAATTTAAGGGACAGCTATCTTCCAAGGACAAATGGACCTGGGGACCTGACCAGGATACAACCTTACAATTAATCAAGGAGAAATTTTTAAAATCAGTCATGCTGCACCATCCAGATTTTAACAAACCGTTTTTTCTTATTTGTGACGCCAGTAATGTGAGCCTAGGAGCAGCTTTGTATCAAGAAGACGAAGAGGGACAACATATGGTCGTTAGTTTTTCCAGCAGGGTACTGAACAGTTGTGAGCGGAACTACAACGTCACAGAAAAGGAGTTGTTGAGTGTATTTTTCGCCTTCAGGACATACATACTTGGATACCCCATAACAGTCCGGAGTGACCGTAAATCAATATCTTTCTTGAAACGATGCAAGCTAAGCCATGGCCGATTGACCAGATGGGTGCTCATGTTACAGGAGTATGAAATAAATTGGGAGTACATACCCGGAAGGAACAATGTAGTCGCAGACATACTATCTCGCATCAACCTGGACGACCAGACTTTTGAGGGTGAAAAGGAAGAAATAGCAAAAATATATCACATTATGAAAAGCAGAGCAAACTTGGAGACCATCATTAGTGACAAAACGACTTCAAAAATTAGATACTAAATTAGCAAAACTTCAAACCAGATTAAAAGAATCAGACGAAAAAATCACCCCTTATTACTGTACGCATAATGACATATTATTCATAAGACAAAAACCGCACCTAGACAACTGGAAAATAGTAATACCACCAACCAAAGAAAAAACCTTAATAATGGACTACCATGTTCGATATGGGCATATGGATGCTCTGAAGGTGAAAGCTCTAGAAGAGCACATATACATAAAGGATATTAACAGAAAGGGGAGAAAATACATTCAAACGTGCCATGTATGTCAATTGGTCAAGTGCAATAATGAAAGAAAGGAGGGAGTCATGATTCCAATAACATATACACATAAGTTGGAGAAGGTATTCCTGGACATCTGTGGACCATTTCCGCGCAGTGGGGGTAGACACAGATACAAGTTTATAGTCATAATTTTAGACCATTTTAGCAAGTTTACTAAACTTTATATCCCATTAATCGTGCTACCACATAAAAGATTATTGATATAGTGCTAAAACAGTATGTACCTGAGGTAGGAAAACCAACCTCCATTATTACAGACCATGGGACCCAATTCAAGGAAAAAGGTGGAAACATGCTCTCATAGAACAAGGAATCAAAACCTACAAGATTTCAGTCTATCATCCTAGCAGCAATCCTGCAGAGAGGGTATTGAGAGAGGTAGGCAGGATATTAAGAACCTACTGCTACGGCCAACAAAGGAGATGGCAAGAATACCTAGCAGCAGCTGAAGAATTCCTAAACCTGTCATATCATCAAACCATAGCGTCTACACCATACACACTAATGTATGAAAAACCACCACCTTGAGAAATTGGAGACATTATCAATTTCCCCAATCAACAAGAATACCAATTCAATAAAATCAAGTTTTGTAGTAGGATTGAAGAGATAATAGAAAAACTGAAGAAGAAGAAGAAGAAGAAGAAGAAGAAGAAGAAGAAGAAGAAGAAGTACCTAGAGAATCAACCACATGCCATAACTTATAAAATAGGAGGAAAGGTATTGTTGAGAAACCGTGAACTACCCAGTACTATGGAGGGAATCACAAAAAAGTTTTTGTTATTATACACAGGACCATATGTCATCACAAAAGACAACTCCAACAACACTTATACCATAATTAACCCTACCACCAAGAAAGCAAAGGGAACTTTTAATCAATCATCAATAAAGAAATATTATGAAGAAACTGAACAAGTATATAAATTGATAATTTTATCAACCAAATGAAATCTGTTTTCAAAAATAATCAACTTTGGAGAGGAGGCATATGTAACAGTACAACTGTCCCATAAAAATCAACTAACTAAGTAACCAGAAGTGATGATAACCAGTAGTAAATCTACTATCAGCATTCAATGACAATACAACATCCCAGACGATGGGACTGAGACATTGACAAAGACTAGTTCCCAAATAGATTAGTTAAGTGAGCATAAGAAACCATTAAACAAAGTCAAACACCATAAATAGAATTAAAGGTGAAAGAACTGATATTTACAACATGTATTAAAGTAGTATAAACAGCACATTAGCTGAGTAATTAAAAAGTAATAATTTGCATAACAAATAAAAGGAAATATATTGTTGATAATCATGAATTATAGATGAATTATAATAAATGAACCATTAAAATAAGATTAAAAGTATAATCACAATGTTAGATCAACCTTGAAAGAAAGGTATGCTAAGGCATAATGAATAATGATGATAGAATAATTAATGAAAGAACAAATTGTATATGTTCTAATAATAAATGATCTCAATGTAATCAACAGTGTAAAAACTATATGTATTTAAAAATGTTATAAGACGGTAAATTTTGTAGAAAGATGTATTATCAGTTAAGGTGAACAAAACCTTATTATGAATTGTGTAGACTAAGAGAATGGCATAAGATGAGTTAAGATGACTCTGTAATGGGACAGAAAGGGGTATTTTATTTTATTAAAATTATGTCATTGTCAATTGTATAACGGTTTATGCAAACAAAGGCCAGAGGAATGCAAGCAGGTGTGTTGAGACGCAGTATAATTCCCAGAATTCCAGTGCTGTGTGGCGCACACCAACGCGCGAACACCAGCAATGCGCACAGACGATGCTTACAGTCTCGGGCCAAGCCGAACAAATATGGCCAATTGTAACAGATTTGCTTGCCATGTGCGAGGTTATGGGCGGAAGCAAAATTGAGAACACACCCATTTGAGTGACGTGACGAAAGGCAGTGCAATTTTGTCGACGTCTAACACACACGAATAACCCATACTGTGTGTACAGTGACGAACATTTTAACAGAAGAAGTCATTGATTTCCTATCCAGCAACTCGACGTCGTGGGAGATTGGTTGGTGACTCCCTTTCTCAGTTGAATTAAACCCTCATCCCGGCCGGGATCTAAGAAAAACGTGTGCACACCAAATTTAAATTTCTTATGTAAAAAGTGTTAACCAGAATTTAAAAGTGAACTAATATAGCAGAATAAAGTCAGTGAAGTAAACGGGCAAAATAAAAATGTGAATTAAAGAAAACTTTCGGACCTATAAACACACGCGGCACATGGCAACGAGAGGAGTGACGCCGGTTGGGTAATCTACTATCAGTCTTAATAATTTCATCTTTTAAAAGGGTTTAAATCAATTGATCAAGACAAAATGGGGTTTGAAAAATGGTATGAATGTTGGTTGTGTATGAGCAGGCTGGGCTGTTTTCTTTGATATAAGATGTTTAGATAAGTTTCATTGATATCAGATTGTTTCATTCATAGTTTAAGAAATTTTGTTGTTTTTGTATTAATTATGTGAGAGGGAAAGAAATGAATAGTTCGTAATCTGAAAGCAGTTCTAAGAATGAAATAAAATATTAGTTGTTGTACACAAATGCAAGTCGAGTGTGTTATTTTCACAACCTCAAAATCATGTTTGCATTCACAGTTCGTGCTGGGATCTTGGACCCGAAATTAAGGTAGGTGAAAAGGGTAATCATAATTTTATAATTCTGTAATAATTTGACTAATCACAGTTGGCGCCACGAACTTGGAACGAATTTTATAAATTAAATTTCATTAAATTCCGCACCTACAGTGATTGCAAGTTTGATTTGGAGGTTGAGTAAAAATACGTAAATTACGTACAGGTTAAGCGATATGTATAATATAGTTGAGTAAAACATACAGAGTGAGAAAATAGTAAATATATGTAAGATTGAAAGTATATTAAGATTAATAAATTTCATAAAGAATAAATAATGGCTACTAACGAAAACGAAATTGATGTAGTTGTTGGCGAGGAGGCCGAAAATAAATCTATGTATGAAAACATGTCAACTGAGTTGGCCAATAAAGGCGACTCAGGAATTCAAACGAGTGAAAATAATGATGAAGTTATGAGGTAATATAGAAAGCCAGTTAACAGAATCAAAAATAATGAAAGATGTCGAACATCAATCGACACCTATCCAAAATAAACAAATGGTACATAGTAATGAGAAGGTAATGCATATGCTGCAATTAATTTTAGAGCAACAAAATATTAAATTTAGCGAAGTAAAGAGTGGTTTTGACGAACAAAATAATAAATTTGACAAATTAAGCAATGACTTTGACAGAAAATTTGATGAACAAAAGAGTAGTTTTGACACCAAATTGAGGTACAAAATAATAAATTCAATGAGTTGAAAAACCATATGAATGAAATTAATAAGCATTTAGAAAAAAACCAATGAAATATTAGAAACGAACTTTAACAGATTAGAACAGAGTTTTGAGAAAGTTGTGACAGTACAAAAAGTCGGATATAAAAAATATGGTATGCAAGGTAGTAAACTATTGTATTTCGATGTTTTAAAGTCATTTCTATGGGTGACACAATTTCCCTTGGTTTTTGCCTACAACGACGCAGTTCAGGGACAACAAAAATAATTTCAAGGACAGCAGTGTACGTGCAGCTAAAAAGACTTATAATGGTTACTGCCACTAATAACGGCGCTTCATACTTAGGTTTCATTGGCCAACAGCTCACAACGTCATTAAAACCACTATGACGTGAGAAAAATACGTGACAAACAAGGCTATTATATAACCAGAGACAAAAGAACGATGACGTATACTCACACACACATACGTAAAATTTGAATAATTTTCGGCCCAGTCGACACAACACAGCAGCAGCAGTAACACCTTGTTACAGGCCGCCGGCAATTTATACCGGCATAGTGTTTTAAACAGTACAAAATGTAACCAAAATATAATTATGTGATAACTAGAAGTGAGCTAAACAGTGAGCAGTAATTGTTTTCAAAATTATGCAGTAGAGTCAGTGATAATAGCTAAAAATGTAATCACGCTACCTTAAGGACCCAACATGTGAACCCGCTTCTGGAACTTCTAGTCTACAGATTCAGGGAAGTGCAAAACCAAAATTTTACTAAAGAGCTCATTAACCTTATGATCAGATATGTGTACACAAAAGTAATTTGAATTTATAAGTATGAATGAGAGAGAGAAAGCAGGGCGTATTTTTTAATGTCGACATCCGAACGGGGTGTTGGTTTGCGTTTGTGTTAAGCCAAGATAATTAAAATCATTTAATAGCAAAGCAGCTGCTAAATTAAAATATGACATTTGGTAAATTAACGATTAATAAAATATAAAGAAGTTTATGATGAAGGCGGGCCAATAATTAATGGCCGCCATGTTGATTTTTTGTCCGGTGTACACGCTTATAGAATTTATGGAATAAACCACTATTAATGATTGATGTTTCCACCGAACGTATTCTCATTTCAATGCCTGTCTCTGCCAGCATTCTCGCTGAGCTGAATCCTGGATCCTTAGGTAATAAAAAATTATATAACGAGACTGAAATAAACAAATGTTATAATTATGGTAGATACCATAATATGGTAAATGTGACACATGTGTATAAATCGAACAATGTAAACAGACCCGAATATAGTTTATTGGGTATTCCTGCAATAGATACATATATTTATTTAATAGTTATATATATAAAAAACAAAAGTAAAGTCACAAATGCCGCCCAGAACTAGGGACATAAAAAGTAAAGTCACAAATGGCGCCCGAACAGGGACTATATAAAATATATAAATACATTTTATATAATAAGCCTGAATTGCGGCGGAGTGGACATTGAAAATGAGAATGCAGTTGTAGGTTAGGTGATGAGAATATAAAGCGACAAACCATTAACAAATTTTATAATGGCAGAGAATAAAGAGAATAGTTCTTTATTAAACATAAATGATAGTACAAATAACAGCCAAATAAGCATGACAGAATCAGTAGTTATGAGTGAAGGAATAGTGCACTCAACACCAGTCCCAAATAACAGGGCTGAGAATAACGAAATGATGAAAATGATGCAAATGCTTTTCAATACACAGAATAATAATTTTAATGTAAAATTTGATGAGATAAAAAACGAAATAAAAAAGCAGAATGTTAAATTTGATAATCGAATAACTGAAATAGAGATACGTTGCACAAATATGCCAGAACAAGTGGTAGAAATAATTAGCGAGAAATATGATGATAAAATAAATAATTTAAATGGTAGAATCAGTACAAATAACGAAACTGTAATTAGCAAAGTACGAAACCAAATAGAAACACAATATGAACAATTAGAAAACAAATGTATAACCACAATCAGTGAGCAAATAGAAAGTAGAACCAACTGTGAAACAAGTAGACAAATTGATATGAAAACTAGTATGTTGCAGAACAAAATAGAGAAATGTGAATTCGATGTAATAGACATAAACAAACATTTTGAAACAGTAGACAGAACAGTATTAAAAAATGAGAGTAACACTAATGAGAGAAAGAGAGAGATAGAGATTTTTAAGATGAGTAGAACTTATGAAGAATTTATGGAAAAGTTAGGAACAGAGATGATTGATAATAAAAATAAGTACTTGCCTTGGGTTGAAGCTGATATAGCAGTAGGAGAAGATGATAACGGAAATAATGACTTTATAACGTACCTAGTGGTGACTGATTATACTGGAGGTGACAGGACAATAACCAATCGTGACAGGTTGTATGATGAATTGATAGGGAATAACCCTATTAATTATGATGGTTTTATAAAATATAAGAATTTAAATGTGTATTATATTAATGATGTTAATATAATGTATTTAATAAAAAATAAATTGTACAGACCGAAGATAAGACTATTGTTTGACGATGGAGGATAGATGTTTTATTGTGTTAATGAACATTTAATTGTGTGGACAGTGTTTTTAAAAATGGACTGATTGGGACTGATTATGGTAAATGATGTCATGATTATGTGAATTGTATATTTTTGTGTATTGATGTCTAGGTATTTGTGTATTTTTACTGTTGTGTATTTTATGTAATTTTTATGTAAACATGTATTGTACTATTTTAAATAACTAAAGGAAGTTTAAATGATATTATGAGATTCAGGTTATAAGGGTTAGTAAATGATTAAGCAGGTAATAGATTTGGGTATTGCGAGAAGTATTGTTAGTTGGTAAGTGATGAATTTTGTAATGGTGTATTAAGTTGAAATGTTGTAAAGAGTTTGGGAATAAGGATAAATCAGGGCATTGGAGTTAGTTGAATAAAGTTATTGGGAGTTAGGGAAAAAATAAAGTGCTGAAATGCTGATAGTATATAAAGAGGTGTTAGATATTTTAGGGACACAGTGGTTAGGGATTATATGTAGAGGTGAGTAATGTGGATGGTAATTTTATAGTTGTTGATGGTGATATTTTGTAATAAGGGTATTGGTGTAGGAGTCCAACGAGAGATGTTGAGACAGGAAGGGACCGATTAGCGCCGGAAAGGGTTATCTGAAAGGGTCAGGAACCGATAAGGGAATGAGTTGGTTAGAGGGAATACACACATACTAGTACAAAAATGAGCGGTGCCAGAGGTTTTAAATGGGATTTGTGAAGGGGGTTATTATTGAGATATTGGTGTCATATTATATATAAATGGTTAGAAGCGGTTGTTAGTGGAAAAAAGAGGTGAGTAAGGTTAGGTTGACAAATGCCAAAATAAGATAGAGAAAAATGAATAATAGAGAGTCACCCAAACTAGTTAAGGATAAAAAGGTTAGGAAAGAAAATTCATAGTAGAAAGGTGATGTAAATGAAAGGTAAGGTAAATGGAAAGGTAATGATAAATGTGAAATTTTTTGTATAGAATCTAAATGAATGTTAAATATTAAAAGTTGAATAGAGAATTGTTGATAGGAAAAATGTTATAAAATTTTGCTACAAGTTATGTAAATTGTTTATTTGTGAATTGTTCAATGTTAGTGTTTAATGCTTATGATGTACAATGTTTTATTGTGTTTTCTTATGTTGATAGTACAATAGTGTGTGTGGATAGGAGGTTACTACTAGGATGGTAACGATTATAATATTGAAAGTTTGTAAAGTTTGTTCATTCCCTATAAATGGTTCGGTTATAAAAAAGGTTAAAAGTAAGAAAAGGTCGTAAAGAAATTATAAAGCTTTAGAGTTATTTGCCATACTATAGATATTGTAAGATTATATGAAGTAAATTATTAGGGTTAATGGTTGTTGCTAAAACAGTAAAATACATGGTTGTTTAGGTTAAGCACAATTGTTTTCATATGATAAGGAGCGTGAATATAATTGACAGGAGTCAGAAGGGTGTACTAGATACCGGAGTGTTAAAAGGAGAAGTAATTTTCTATCTTAATTCTTGTTAGACATTGTTTGAAAATTTTAGAATTAAGCAAACCAATGCCCCGAAACGCAAACCAACGTGCTAAGAGGAAACATATTAGTTATGGATATGGATATAAGGAAAGCCACTATTTTAAAATTTTGTATTGGATGTTTCAGAGTTTTATGGTGTGGTGACCGCGGTCCTGAGCTGGCCGGTGCGTCAGAACAGGAGCGTAAAGTGCCTCATGGCCTTATGGTGTAGGGATCTCTCTGGAGAAGTCCAGTAAGGTCAGAAGGTGCGAACCTCATCATTGGACCAAGGGTAAGTGATTGAAATTTTTTATTATAGTAACACTACAGGGGGTTATGGCTCCATATCTGAGCTGATCCTTTTAGAGAGGTATGAATGAGTCAATGAAAGTTTTTGTGTCTCGACACAAAACCTTTCATTGAGGGGGTTTTGTGACAGTACAAAAAGTCGGATATAAAAAATATGGTATGCAAGGTAGTAAACTATTGTATTTCGATGTTTTAAAGTCATTTCTATGGGTGACACAATTTCCCTTGGTTTTTGCCTACAACGACGCAGTTCAGAGACAACAAAAATAATTTCAAGGACAGCAGTGTACGTGCAGCTAAAAAGACTTATAATGGTTACTGCCACTAATAACGGCGCTTCATACTTAGGTTTCATTGGCCAACAGCTCACAACGTCATTAAAACCACTATGACATGAGAAAAATACGTGACAAACAAGGCTATTATATAACCAGAGACAGAAGAACGATGACGTATACTCACACACACATACGTAAAATTTGAATAATTTTCGGCCCAGTCGCTGTAACATCACCATGGCAGTAACACGTGAAAATTGTGCTGGCATAAAATAGTCAGCGAAAGTGTTTATTTGAATTAACAAAATGTAACTAAAAGTAAATAGTGAACAAATAACAATAACCACCATGTAAATTCAGTGTAAAAGACAGACGAAAACTAGATATACAACGTCTGACCCAGTCTCTACAACACAGCAGCAGCAGTAACACCTTGTTACAGGCCGCCGGCAATTTATACCGGCATAGTGTTTTAAACAGTACAAAATGTAACCAAAATATAATTATGTGATAACTAGAAGTGAGCTAAACAGTGAGCAGTAATTGTTTTCAAAATTATGCAGTAGAGTCAGTGATAATAGCTAAAAATGTAATCACGCTACCTTAAGGACCCAACATGTGAACCCGCTTCTGGAACTTCTAGTCTACAGATTCAGGGAAGTGCAAAACCAAAATTTTACTAAAGAGCTCATTAACCTTATGATCAGATATGTGTACACAAAAGTAATTTGAATTTATAAGTATGAATGAGAGAGAGAAAGCGGGGCGTGTTTTTTTAATGTCGACATCCGAACGGGGTGTTGGTTTGCGTTTGTGTTAAGCCAAGATAATTAAAATCATTTAATAGCAAAGCAGCTGCTAAATTAAAATATGACATTTGGTAAATTAACGATTAATAAAATATAAAGAAGTTTATGATGAAGGCGGGCCAATAATTAATGGCCGCCATGTTGATTTTTTGTCCGGTGTACATGCTTATAGAATTTATGGAATAAACCACTATTAATGATTGATGTTTCCACCGAACGTATTCTCATTTCAATGCCTGTCTCTGCCAGCATTCTCGCTGAGCTGAATCCTGGATCCTTAGGTAATAAAAAATTATATAACGAGACTGAAATAAACAAATGTTATAATTATGGTAGATACCATAATTATAGTAAATGTGACACACGTGTATAAATCGAACAATGTAAACAGACCCGAATATAGTTTATTGGGTATTCCTGCAATAGATACATATATTTATTTAATAGTTATATATATAAAAAAGAAAAGTAAAGTCACAAAGTGGTAGAGTCAGTAGGGAAACAAATTAAAAGTAAAGCAAATCAAATAAGTAATAACAAGGTAAGTGATGACTGTAAAACAAGTGAGAATTATAATGATATGTGTAAAAACGTGGTATTAGAGAATAAGGTGACTAATGTTGAAAGTGATAAGGAAGATTTTGTTGAAGTAGAATTTAGTAACGAAGTGTTGTTAGCGAATGCTGATGAGAGTGAGAAAAAGCGTGAAGAGAGTTTAGATGAGCAAAGGGCAAGTTTTCCCCTAGTTTATGGTGAAACAGGTTTCACAGGTTGTTTATGAGGACAGAGTTTCCTCCGGTAGTTGTGTGGAAGACGAGGTGTCTTCAAATGGTCCCTTTATTTTTTGTGATGGTCTTGGAAGTGCCAAGACGTATAATAAGTGTTTTGTGGTGCCCTTTGCATGGAAGGAGATAGTTCCAGGGGGTTGTGAGAAGTATTGTGAGAGAGAGAGAATAATAGAGTTATTTATATTGAGAAGTAGTTATGATGTGTTGAAAGAGCGGTTAGAATTGAAGGAGATAGATGATTATTTTGATGATACCTTTATAAATGAGAATAACTTACCTGATGTTGTGATGAATGTAGTGGAAGAGTATGATGATAGAATGTTAAACAAAAACACTGACGGTGACAAGACCAGAATTCCAAATGTAGACAAGTTGTATGAGATAATAATAATGTGGGGTAAGCCTATAAAACATTGTTACTGGATAGTGGAAACATTTGAGAACACAGATAGTTATTATAATAATAAAAATAACAAATTAAAGGTCGATAAAAATGATTTATGTTTTAAATATGTTATATATTTATACGATGATGGACGGTAATTATAAACTCAATAAATGGACATTTAAATATTTTAGTTTATGGTTCTGACCTTGCTAATTTAGGAAATGAGGTGTGGTAAACTGAAAAAATAATGACAAAAGATTGTAAATAAATTTTAGTGAAATTAATTGTGTCTGTATTGTAAAATGTTTGATGTAAACAATGTGTATGTAGTAGAAATTGATGTAATAATAATATTATTTTGGCAGACTAAATAAATAACAAGAATAATTATGAAGGTAATTAATGAATGGTAATTGTTTTGGAGTAATGTAATTAAAAATGTTGTGTTTTCAATACTTGATGGAATTCAAATAATTTGAGAGGTTTAAATATTTTTGATTGATTTAAAATGTTATATAATTGAATTTTGATGATGAATTTAAATTATTTTATGAGATTTAAATTTGATAATAATTAATAAATAAATAAATGTTAAATTGTGTTTGGTTTGTGGAATAACTTGGTTGTTAAAATGTTTCAGAAGGTACATGGAGTTATTGGTGTTTGGTGTTTATATTTGTGTGTCTATGAGAGTATGTGAATGATGTACTGTAAGTATGAATTTTATAATGCAATTTAAATAAAGTAAAATGTTCAATGTCTAAATAGCTAATTTTAAATGAAATGTTATGTAAAAGGAAGGTTGATAACAAAGTAAAAATTTTGGAAAAGTTAATGGTATACTAAATGATAAAGAATTGATACTTAATTAATAGAAGTTCAATTGAAATTAAAATATATAACGTTTATAATTTTGTATGAAAATGTAAGGATGTAAGGTGTGTAATTTCTGATCAACCTTAAATGTGAATTGTTTGTTTTAATGGAATAATCGCATTGTTAATTATGAGTGTATTGTATGTATTATGTTAGTGTAAAAATTTTAATAATTACCTAAACATATAAGAGTTGACCTTCCGTGAATTGCAGTAGCGGTGTCAGTGTGAGCCTTATATGTCTTTTGGTGGTTTCCCCACATTTTGGGCGGTCACGGTTTCACCAGACCCTGGCCGTGGATTTATGTAAGTAGATACAAAATTGGTGAACATTGAAATTGAACCGGGGGGTAAAAGAGGGGAAACTACATAACTATGGAACAGCGGCTATCGTCGAAGGTGTCGATAGTTCCGTACTAAGGGTGTGTGAATCATTTTAGTAGGATTACTGGTGTCCTCGGACATCAGTAATACCGAATTTTTATATAACGCTGAACCAAGAACAGTATAGGCAGCGCCTATACCTTATATATGTAACTTCAGTTTTTGGGGATGCAAATGGACGCAACAGTCCAACACCAGGAAACAATAGTGTGTGTGGAAAAGGAGCTGGCAGTTACAAGCCAGGGGCACAGATAACGCATCTGTGCACAAGGTAAATACCTAGACCGACCGGCAGGTGGTTTACCTAATTGTAACTGGGAAAAAAGGGGGAAATAGTAAAATGATGAAGTAGGAGGGTAGCTGTAAATTTAGTGAGAGGGTGACGACCTCTGTAAACAGCGGGCGGTCAACTTATAACACGACTCTATAGAGAGAGTTGGGGGTTGACAATCCATAGAGCTGTTCAGTAACTGTTGCTATGACTGACTCAATGAGTAGCGATGTATATCCCTATGAGAGCAAACAATTTTAAGTGATAGAGTCAATTATAATGTTTTATTTTGATTCAAAGATACTATTGTAATAGCTAGGCTGTTTAGGAATAAGTGATTTAAATGTGATGTGCTTTGTGTAATGATTTCATAAAAGACTTTGCTAATACTTAAAAGACTATTTCAAGTATATAAGATGTTTATCAGATTCTGTTTAGTATGTTTTATTATGTCATTATTGTTAGTATGTTAGTGGTAATAATTTATAAACATATGCACTTTATATAATTTTAAAACATATCTATGGAAAGGTCATTCACATGACAGGAGACATCAGCTGATTACTGGTGTTATATACGTAATATGTCACTTATAAATGATTTGCAGATTTTTCAATAATTAAAGGTGTCAATAATAAACTTGTAATGTTTTAAGTAAGTGATGGAAAGTAATTTGAGATAGTTAAGAATTTTAAATGGTTTGTAAAAGGTAGAATTTGGGCAATAATAATGTTTTACGTAGGGCATATAAGCAAATCAAATCAATTTTGAACGGGTGTTAGAGAGAATAAGATTATTGTGAATGAACGTAAGGTAGTATTTGAGTATTGATAGTGACACAGTAGCTATGGGGAAAATATGTAGAGTAATGAGTGATATATTGAGGTAATAAATAAATGGAGATATTTTGTAGATGAAAGTGATGTAATGGGAGAGTAATTAGTTGATAGTGGAATTTTGTAAGAGGGGTGGTGTGATAAGGAGTCCTCAACGAAAAGTGTTGTGGCGGGAGGGGAACCGATAGGCGACGGAAAGGGTTACCTAAGGAGGGTCCAGGAACCAAATAAGGGAATGAGAATTGGGAAGGGAACACATCCTGAGTACAAAGGGGTAGAGAGTATTTTGTGATAAGAGTAGAATGAGTAAATGGGAGTTGAGTAGTAAGTTAGAGGTAGAGAATGGTTGGTAGATGTTTTGATAGAGGGGCGTCATACTAGTTAAAGCTGTTAAGTGAGTATTAGAGTCATAAGTGGGGTAAGATTATATATGAATGCCCAGTTAGTAAATCAAAGTATTATGAATAATTAAGTCACCCAAACTAACCGAGAATTAAAATATTAAAGAAAGAAAGTCATAGTCAAAATGTAAGAAAAATAATTGAAACAAGTGACGTATTTTATTAGAATTTGAAAATAATATAAAGTTATAAAAAAATGTAATTGTTGGTCAATTTAAATATAAATTATATTGTTTATTGTAAGATAATAATCGCCATGTTAATTTTGAATGTTCTATTTTATTATGTTGTATTATGTTTGAAGGAAAAAAAAAATAAATAAATTTTTAAAGATGTTTCATGTATTTCATGATGTAGCTTTGTGTAACATATGTATGTCAAGGTCGTTCACTTGACCCAGAGAGATCAGCTGATGACTGATGGTAGAGACAGAACCATTTTCTAATAATTCACACCATGGTGTTGCTTTATTGAATTAAATGATTTTAAATTTTTCTGAAAATTGAGAAAAGATGTTGGTAAATTTAAATTTTTTTTGAAAAAAAAAAAAATATTGTTTATGCCTGCCATATAGATAATGTTTTGAGTTTCAAGTATATTATTGTTTATGTGTACTACTAGTGTGTTTATTGAATTACATTGTTTAGTATATATGTGTAAACAAATGTTAGGGTAAGTGAATTCATGATTTAATAAGATGTTCAATTTGTGTTTTTTATAATTGTTAGTAGTAGAGAAGAAAATTGATAGATTTGATAGATTCATGTAAAAGATTTTTAGTATTTTGAGGAAAGTAATGGTAATATAACAGTTTGATTTTGAACTTAAACGAATTCTTGAACGAAATTTAAATAATGTGCATTTAATTAGATGTTAATTTGCAAAGGGAAATTGAAATTTAAAGATAAATATTTTATGAATTTTAAATAAGGAGTTTGTTTAGAAGATATTAAGGAATATGTGTACGTGCCCAGTACTTGCTAAAGGCAGCCCAGTGTGCATGTAAGGGGGAACATATCGGTTGAGGATTTGGTATGGTATAAGGCCAGGGTTTTGATTTTGGGGTGGAATGTTAGAAGGTGAGGTGTGCTATGGTAAGTATCTGTTCGATTTTATGGTGTTGGGATCTCGGATAGAGAAGTCCAGTAATCTCGTTCAGGTGCAACCATGGTCGCCGAGCTAGGGGGGTAGTTTACCCATGATGCGTTAAGAATTAAAGGGGGGTTGTTGGCACCATATCCTCACCGATCCTCTTAGGGGTAGCAATGAGAGTTCTTCTGTCTCAACAAAAGACCTCTCATTGGGGGGGTATTGTAATGGGACAGAAAGGGGTATTTTATTTTATTAAAATTATGTCATTGTCAATTGTAATCCCATGCATAAAGAAGGTAGCAAGTCCACTACATAAAACGGTTTATGCAAACAAAGGCCAGAGGAATGCAAGCAGGTGTGTTGAGACGCAGCATAATTCCCAGAATTCCAGTGCTGTGTGGCGCACACCAACGTGCGAACACCAGCGGTGCGCACAGACGACGCTTACAGTCTCGGGCCAAGCCGAACAAATATGGCCAATTGTAACAGATCTGCTTGCCATGTGCGAGGTTACGGGCGGAAGCAAAATTGAGAACACACCCATTTGAGTGACGTGACGAAAGGCAGTGCAATTTCGTCGACGTCTAACACACTGAATAACCCATACTGTGTGTACAGTGACGAACATTTTAACAGAAGAAGTCATTGATTTCCTATCCAGCAACTCGACGTCGTGGGAGATTGGTTGGTGACTCCCTTTCTCAGTTGAATTAAACCCTCATCCCGGCCGGGATCTAAGAAAAACGTGTGCACACCAAATTTAAATTTCTTATGTAAAAAGTGTTAACCAGAATTTAAAAGTGAACTAATATAGCAGAATAAAGTCAGTGAAGTAAACGGGCAAAATAAAAATGTGAATTAAAGAAAACTTTCAGACCTATAAACACACGCGGCACATGGCAACGAGAGGAGTGACGCCGGTTGGGTAATCTACTATCAGTCTTAATAATTTCATCTTTTAAAAGGGTTTAAATCAATTGATCAAGACAAAATGGGGTTTGAAAAATGGTATGAATGTTGGTTGTGTATGAGCAGGCTGGGCTGTTTTCTTTGATATAAGATGTTTAGATAAGTTTCATTGATATCTGATTGTTTCATTCATGGTTTAAGAAATTTTTTTGTTTTTGTATTAATTATGTGAGAGGGAAAGAAATGAATAGTTCGTAATCTGAAAGCAGTTTTAAAGAATGAAATAAAATATTAGTTGTCGTACACAAATGCGAGTCGAGTGTGTTATTTTCACAACCTCAAAATCATGTTTGCATTCACAGTTTGTGCTGTGATCTTGGACCCGAAATTAAGGTAGGTGGAAAGGTAATCATAATTTTATAATTCTGTAATAATTTGACTAATCACAACTCAATGAATTATAAATAATGTAATAAAAGCTCAAAATAATGACTGACAACAACTTATGTGGAGTCCATACTGAAGGAAGTAGAGTAATTCTAAACTTGAATTAATAAACAAACAAATGATGACAAAACAGATTATGAAAATAATAATCATGTATAATAAAGAGACCATACAGAGTATAGGAATATAGAGATATATCAATTATGTAAAAGGTGTAAGTCAGCAAACAATGTCAAGTATAATAAGTGTAGGAAGTAAGAATAATTTTGAATCATTAATAATGAAGTAAGGAAGCCATTAAATAATAATAAACAAATATGGTATAAGGATTGTTAATGTTCAGCTGGATACAGCAAATTTAGATAATAATATGTTAATTTCAATAAGATAATTGTGTTCAAAATAGAGAAAAATGGTGGTTTAGTAAATGTTAAAAAATACAAAAATAGTACCTGCAAAGTGTAGCAGAAGACATTTGAAACAACACAATATTTAAGATAGGCTATCATTAAGATAGAGTTTATTAATGAAAAATGTATCCCAACTGGCCGCTATTTATATCAAAATAACCAGAAAGGAATAAGCAATACGATGCTAGTAATAGAACCAAATTTGTAATTAGTATAACTGAAAAACAAACAAATATGATAATAGTACGTAGGCTTTCACGGCCGGTGTCATTATAATTATTTAAAACTTCCGGGCTGAAAGGCCGTGGTTGAATGCTTGATCTTCTACAGCTAAACGTTTCGGCCACACCACCGGTGGCCATCTTCAGTAGCAAAAAGTGTTCGAAATAGATGGTACGCTGAACACGTCTCCCAATGAACTGGGAACAAGCAACAGTGAGATAAGGCTACGCTGTTTCTATTTATAATTTTTTGGCCGCTTAAAGTGTATCACGCGGACCAATGAGAAGCCAGCTCATCATTCTCCATTCTGATTGGCCATGGAAAATAAACCATGCCAGACACTATTTAAGGCGATGCTTTCACCTCGGTGGTTCATAGCGACGGATGCATTCTTATGAATATGGATGGACTCCAGATGCAGGCGAGTGAAGTAACCCCGGACAGAAGACAACACCCGGGCTTCATCAAACATCACCCGGTGATCATTGTGGGAAAGAGTGTGTTCAGCGACTGCGGACTTCTCCGGCTGGCCCAGGCGGCAGTATCTCCGATGTTCAGAGAGGCACGTCCGGACACTATGCTTCGTGGTGCCTATGTATACCTGGCCACACGTACAAGGAATACTGTACACCCCGCACGACGAGAGCGGATCCCTGGCGTCTTTTACTGGTCGCAGGAACTGTTGGATCTTTTTGGTTGGCTTGAAGATCGTCCTGGTTTACTCAGCAACTTGCCGATGTGGTCAGTCACGCCACAGCTGTAGGGCAAGACAGCGGAACCAACAGCCTCGGGCGACACCAACTCGTCCGGCCTACCAGATCTTCTCGGCCGGGCAGCTCTCCTAACCTCCGCAGCAGAATACCCGTTGGACTGCAGTGCTTCCTCGAGATGCCGAAACTCATCTTCGAGATACCGGGGCTCACAGATTCTTTTTGCCTGGTGTACTAGAGTCTTCAGCACCGCCCTCTTCTGCCTAGGATGATGATTGGAGGACTTGTGCGGATATCTGTCAGTGTGCGTTGGCTTCCTATAAACTTTATGCCCCAAACTGCCATCGGTCCTTTTCAGGACCAACGCATCCAGAATGCCAATTTATCACCGCTCTCGCACTCCATCGTAAACTGTATGCGCGGGTGCACAGCGTTCAGATGTCCAAGGAAGCGTTCCAACTCTTCATCCCCATGGCTCCAGACCACAAAAGTGTCGTCAACATATCACAGCCAACACTTCGGCTTCAGTGGCGCAGATGAAATTGCCAACTCTTCAAATTTTTCCATATAGAAGTTTGCAACCACAGGGCTGAGAGGACTTCCCATCGCAACGCCATCCAACTGTTCATAAAAGCCGCCGTTCCACTGGAAGTAGGTCATTGTTAGGACCTGCCGGAACAAAGCAGTGATGTCCGCCGGGAACAGTTCGTCTATATACCCCAAAACCTCCTGGACAGGGACCATCGTGAAAAGAGAGACCACATCAAAACTCACTAGCACGTCACCAGGCTTCAGCACCAACTCCCGGATCCTCCGGAGGAAATGAGAAGAGTCCCGGACAAAAGAATCCGTCTGCCCGATGTGCGGCTTGAGCAATCCAGTGAGGTGCTTAGCCAAGTTGTACGTAGGCGAGCCAATAGCACTAACGATGGGCCTCAGCGGAACGTCCTCCTTATGGATCTTTGGTAATCCATAGAGATGAGGGGGAAGGGCCTCCGAACACCGGACGGCTGTCTTCACATCAGATGTTAGAGAAGATTGCTTCACCAAAGAATGAATTTCTTCACGGCCATGAAAGCCTACGTACTAAAATTAAGAACCTCTACGGGGAGGAGGTTTTCAAAAAAATTAGAAAGCTGGAGACGCTACGAAAGAAGAAAGCCAGTCTGCTGTGTTCCTTGGCCTTTTTACTTCGTTGCAGAGACTCAGGAACCGTTCCTAGGTTCCTATGACATAGACAGATTTTTAACACGCCACAGGCCAATAGGATCTACAGGAGGACGGAAAATGCCAAGCTGCGTGAGCGCATACACCATACACGGAAGGAGTTGTTGGCGTTAAATGATCAGAACCTGCTGAAGCTGCACTTACAACTCAGCAGTTCCCTCCAACGACAGGATTGGGAGATGTTGGATGGTCTCACGTACAGTGCTTTCGAGACGTGTTATACCAGTACCAGCCAGAGACAGCATGAAAAATTCGAACGCTATGGTTCCCAGAACATCAGGGAAAGAGTACAAGATCGCGACAGGATGGTCGTTAATCTCTCGAACCGTCAGCTGACACCACACGAGACCTCGGTGTTAGCCAAAGGTGAGAAGTTTGCGGTTACCCCGAAGACAGTAACGGTGGAGGAAATAGTTGCGAGTGTGGAAGCAGGTATCCGAGGACTACCCCGACACCAGGCAGATGAGATACGGTTGGAAGCTTCCAGGGCCCTTAGAAGGGCCGCTCCGCCAAAATGCAATCTTCTGTCGGCAGAACTGCGAGCATTGAGGGACTTGAGAAGGGATGACTCCATTGTCATTGTGCCGGCGGATAAGGGGAGCGGTACGGTGGTCTTGAACACCAAAGACTACCAGCGGAAGATTGAGGGTTTGTTAGATCCGGCCACTTATCGGAGGCTGAACAAAGATCCGACTGCTATGGTTTAAGAAAAACGGATTCTTTGGTGAAGCAATCTTCTCTAACGTCTGATGTGAAGATGGCCGTCCGGTGTTCGGAGGCCCTTCCCCCTCGTCTCTATGGATTACCAAAGATCCATAAGGAGGACGTTCCGCTGAGGCCCATCGTTAGTGCTATTGGCTCGCCTACGTACAACTTGGCTAAGCACCTCACTGGATTGCTCAAGCCGCACATCGGGCAGACGGATTCTTTTGTCCGGAATCTTCTCATTTCCTCCGGAGGATCCGGGAGTTGGTGCTGGAGCCTGGTGACGTGCTAGTGAGTTTTGATGTGGTCTCTCTTTTCACGATGGTCCCTGTCCAGGAGGTTTTGGGGTATATAGACGAACTGTTCCCGGCGGACATCACTGCTTTGTTCCGGCAGGTCATAACAATGACCTACTTCCAGTGGAACGGCGGCTTTTATGAACAGTTGGATGGCGTTGCGATGGGAAGTCCTCTCAGCCCTGTGGTTGCAAACTTCTATATGGAAAAATTTGAAGAGTTGGCAATTTCATCTGCGCCACTGAAGCCGAAGTGTTGGCTGTGATATGTTGACGACACTTTTGTGGTCTGGAGCCATGGGGATGAAGAGTTGGAACACTTCCTTGGACATCTGAACGCTGTGCACCCGCGCATACAGTTTACGATGGAGCGCGAGAGCGGTGATAAATTGGCATTCTGGATGTGTTGGTCCTGAAAAGGACCGATGGCAGTTTGGGGCATAAAGTTTATAGGAAGCCAACGCACACTGACAGATATCCGCACAAGTCCTCCAATCATCATCCTAGGCAGAAGAGGGCGGTGCTGAATACTCTAGTAGACCAGGCAAAAAGAATCTGTGAGCCCCGGTATCTCGAAGATGAGTTTCGGCATCTCGAGGAAGCACTGCAGTCCAACGGGTATTCTGCTGCGGAGGTTAGGAGAGCTGCCCGGCCGAGAAGATCTGGTAGGCCGGACGAGACGGTGTCGCCCGAGGTTGTTGGTTCCGCTGTCTTGCCCTACATCTGTGGCGTGACTGACCGCATCGGCAAGTTGCTGAGTAAACGGGGTGTCAGGACGATCTTCAAGCCAACCAAAAAGATCCAACAGTTCCTGCGACTGGTAAAAGACGCCAGGGATCCGCTCTCGTCGTGCGGGGTGTACAGTATTCCTTGTACATGTGGCCAGGTATACATAGGCACCACGAAGCGTAGTGTCCGGACGCGCCTCTCTGAACATCGGAGATACTGCCGCCTGGGCCAGCCGGAGAAGTCCACAGTCGCTGAACACGCTCTTTCCCACGACGATCACCGGGTGATGTTTGATGAAGCCCGGGTGTTGTCTTCTGTCCGGGGTTACTTCACTCGCCTGCATCTGGAGTCCATCCATATTCATAAGAATGCATCCGTCGCTATGAACCGCCGAGGTGAAAGCATTGCCTTAAATAGTGTCTGGCATGGTTTATTTTCCATGGCCAATCAGAATGGAGAATGATGAGCTGGCTTCTCATTGGTCCGCGTGATACACCTTAAGCGGCCAAAAAGTTATAAATAGAAACAGCGTAGCGTTATCTTACTGTTGCTTGTTCCCAGTTCATTGGGAGACGTGTTTGGCGTACCATCTATTTCGAACAATTTTTGCTACTGAAGATGGCCACCGGTGGTGTGGCCGAAACGTCTAGCTGTAGAAGATCAAGCATTCGACCACGGCCTTTCAGCCCGGAAGTTTTAAATAATTATAAATATGATAAATTTTGGAATGGTACAGAAGAATACTAACAACAATAAGAAACCCACGCTTAAAACAATTATGTAAGAGCTAAAAATAGAATGACCGTATCATGATGTCATTTTTAACCAATCAGGACATTACTTGAGAAATTAATTTTCGCTGTCTAGCGGAGTTTTCAGCAGACTGTATATACAGATGTACGAGTGAACAGATGGACATTTTTGCGAATTCCATTCCGGCAGATACTACAGGACTCCAGATCAAAATTTTCATCAAATATTAAACCACAGCAGTGAAGAAGTTACATACTTATTAAGTGCAATCACAACAAGCGGTGTTCCCTTAACTAGTTGTGCGAAACAAAAAAGAACGAGGTTAGGTGATATACCTAACCAAAAATTTAATCTCAAGCAGTTATAATCGTTCATTCGCGAAAAAGTGAAGTGTACGATCAGTGTATAAGATCGTAAAGTGAATGAAAAAATAACCCAAAGCGATTATCAAACAGGGAGTACAGTGCCATATATAATTACAGTGTATGAATATTATGTTACTAGTCTAAGAAATAATACACTTATGTACTAACGCAAAACATTAATACTATAAGAAATAAGCATTGTCTATACTTTTTTGAAGAGGAATTATACAATTCCAATATAATAATTAACGATCTAGGCTAACCATAGTTAACCTCAAAACTTGTAGAGGTCAGACGAACATTTCGTTAATCAATCTGAAATTTTAAAGGTGTCTAACCTATTAAATTAAATGTATATAAAGCATCGTAACTAGAGGCATAGTTAATTTATTCTGTAGTTCTAAAGGATTCACCCTTGAGGTATAAAAAATTTGTAAATAAACAATCCGATAATTAGAGTCATCATTGCCAACCTTCTGGGTTAGGAGAGAATTAAGCCAGGTAGATTGTAATCCATAAATCATTGTTAAATTGAATGTATAGAGTTAAAGTAAGCACGCTGTGAGCAATAAACCAGTAAATTAATAATTAACAAACGTTGTAAGAAATTATTGAAGCAATTGTTAGTTATTTTTCTTATTTAAAAGAGCTGCAATTCAAGGCACTCAAACAGTTTAAGTTGGCGGCTTGGACGTGTGAAGCGCCAACCGTTTAAATACATAACCATGACAGAAGAAAATTAATTAATTAAATTATTTTAATCATTCAATCAAAGAAATAATTTAACAATTAAATTTATTTATTTTATTCTTTGAATAAATTATTTTATGGAATAAGAACCAGAGATTCCATATGGCGCCCAAGTAACATAAATTTAGCTCACTTACTTACAAACAGTGCAGTTATACTGTTTTGACAACTTAACAGTGTTATAACGTACTGAGACTATCTGAACAACTAGTACAGACATACCTAAACTACCAGTGCTACACCAAAGGTACGTGAGAGTTATAATTACTTTATAATACTGTCAAAACAACACTTTACTGTACAAAGACAATTTAGGTCTACGGAACTTCAAGCGGATTCCAAAGTAAACAACATTCGTTTAACTGAGATTGCAATAATTAATTAATAAAATAATAAAAATTAATTAAACAGAAAAAAATTCAATAAATTAAATAACATTTAAAACTATTTAATAACCAGATAATTATTTAAAAAATAAAAGATAATCAACTACGAGGTACGCATGTGGTACATTATAAATTGACGTGTGGCTTTTAATAACGTACGCACAAGGCACAACTTTATAAATTGGCGACCAACTAGTGTGGCTTTAAGTAGATAGAAGAGTACAGAATTCCAGTACAATATTATACTAATACTACTTTAGCTCGGCAACTACAGTAAACCAACCATGCTTCCCATACACAATACTAGAGTAGCTTCAAAAAAAGGAAAAAACAAAGAAACACACCGAATCGGACATGGAAGAACAACCAATACCTGAAGTAGAGGTCATAGCAGGTGATACCCTAGAAAACCAACCTGACAGACCCGCACAAACAGAGGACAAAACCACCAAGAGTGTCGACATGGATAGCATCATAAAATTCCTCAAACAAATGGAAGAAAATAATAAGAAATCCACAGAATCAATAAAAGAAGATTTAAATGAGGAATGGGAAAAACATAGAATCACTAAAAGAAGATTTAACCAAAAATACCGAAAATAATAATAAAAACATGGAAGGTGTAAGTAAGAAGATAGACGATATTAATAGAGAATTAACGGAAAACCAAAATAAATCCATAGAAAGAATGAATAAAAATATCGAAACATTAAATAAGAAAATGGATGATAATAATAAATCTTTAAAAGAAGAATTAACAGAGAACAATCATAAATCCACAGAAATTTTAAATAAAAACATAGCTTCATTAAAAGAAACATTAGAAAATAAGGTAGAAGCCTTGAACCAGAAAATGGAGGATAACAATAAGTCAATGAGGGAGGAGGTGGATAAGAACATCGAAGAACGAATTACCACAGTTCGAAAGGAAATATCCAAGACTCACCTGACGCATCAGGAGGTACAGCATATCCAGGAAGACCTCCAGGTAAGAAATGAGTACATAAAGGATAACAGCACAGCCCTACACGAATCACTGGAGAAAGAAGTTCGAGAAGAAGGTGTACAAGTACAAGCGAGATTCGAAGAAGTAAGTACCAACATTCACACAGTCCGGAGTCAGGTGGTGAAAAATCAAGAGAAAATCGAAGAACTGAACTGACGAGAGTTGATCACATGGGAAGAATTCGAATCTACGCAGAATCGACCATGCCATGCATCGCATATCCCAATAATGGAACAGCAAGAAATCATCACTTTCAAAAATTTCAAACGCAACCCAATAGAGTTCCTTGAGAGAGTGGAAGAGTACATAGCAAGAAACCGGGAAACTCGCTGGACGACAATCAAAAGCATGTTGGATGAGATGTTCAAGGACACCAACGACAACTGGTGGATGGTGAATCGACACGACATCCAGATCTTCATCGAATTTAAAAACAAATATTGGTTGGAAACGACACAACACATCATAAGGGACAACCTATGTCATGGAAAATATGAACCAACTTATGGACAAACACCATCGTCGTACTTCCTTGGAAAGGTATGTCTAGCCAGAAACCTGGAACCCAGGATTCCTGAGGAGTGTTTAGTAATGAGACTGGCAAACCATTATAGAGAAGACATCGAACAAGCAAGATGGGGCAGTCAGGTTCACACTATCCCAGAGATGGAAAAACTACTTGACAGGGCGGCACAAAGAAAATATTACCAACAAGATCGATCAAAGGATACCCCTTATAGTAGAAATACCGACAACCAATATAATCGCTATAACCCTAATAATAGCAATAATCCTGGTAACCACAATAACAACATGCACCAGAACAATTCCAACCAAGTCCACCCAGTTAATAATAATAACCGGGATAACACGGGAATTAATAATAACAATTGGCTGAACTATCGTGGTAATAATAATTATAACCAAAATAGAAACTACCAACCTCGAGTCAACTATATCCAAGGTCACAATCGAGGATACCGAAGGCCATACTATCAATCGTACAGGAGATTCGGCAGCGACTCATACCGAGGAGGACATAACAGAAGTATGGAGGATGATCAAGATAGAAGAAACGACGAACGCGACAACCATCCTGGAGCGAGACAGGAACAGCCGTCTAACCAACCACAAAATCCACCGGATAACCGAACCAATGACGGGAACCAACATTTATACTAGAGAGGGCAGTGAGAACGCGAGAAGGCCTATCACTGAACCAATCTGTTGGGAACATACAAAGACCAGACAATTCGACGAAAGACAATAACATTACAATCATCACCAACCATTATTTGAAAAACAACAGGGAAGATTTGATGGAAGAGGAGGCTGTGAGGACGCCATATCATGACAATGAGATTATTTATATAAGTGCAGAAATCAACGGGATCATATCAAAGGTAATGATAGATACGGGTTCCAATGGATCACTAATTGACAGCACGGAACTAGAGAGAATTCAAACTAAGTGTCGAACCATTTTAACCAGATTACCTGTACACAATCTTATTCTAATCGGAGCTACAGGACACCAGAACAAATCAGTAAAGAAACAAGTATCAGTAAACCTCAGAAGTAAGGGTGTAATTATCCCAGTGGCTATTTTAGTAGCGAGTGGGCTACCGTTTAATATGTTAATTGGATGTGATGTATTAAGACGGCATTCAGCGATTATTGACCTGAGCAGAGGAATAGTGTCTCTGACTTCAGAAGATGGAATATGGACGGCAGAGTTAATGGATGCCAATAGAGCCTCTTCGATCCGTACCAACTACCAAGTAAGTGATAATTATTATTGTAGAGATTTATACACCACAAGAGGGAATTAGATACGAAGAAAACAACCAAGAATTATGACGTAGCAAATTAGAAGAGATAAGAACATTCAGTAAAGAAAAGACAGGTATAAAAATTAGTGAAGTACAAGTGGAAAGATTAATAGCAATTTACAACAAATATCGACACATTTTTTCCGATGCCCCTGGTAAAGTGAAGGATTATCAGTGTAAAATATCATTTAAAGAACCCGTAGACTTTCATAAAAAATCATATCCTATTGCATATTCTTTAAAAGATCCCGTAAGAGCAGAAATACAACGCAAGATGGACGACGATATCATAGAACACAGTCATTCTCCATACACCAGCCCCATAGTGGCCGTACCCAAGAGAAATGGTAAAGTACGTATATGTGTCGATGCAAGAGAAATCAGCAAAATCATAATCAACGAGCGAACGTCTCCTGGTGAAATAGAAGAGATCTTAAAGAAATTCCATGGAACAAAATTCATCAGCAGATGGGATACTGTCTGCGTATATTGGCAGGTAGAACTTCACCCAAGTAGCAGAAAATATATGGTATTCATCTTTGACGGGAGGAACTACCAGTTCAAGAGGCTGCCTTTCGGACTAATAAACTCTGTAGCCATTTTTGTCAAATGTATGGACCAAGTATTAGGCCAAGAAACACTCAAATTCACCACCGTGTACGTCGACGATTTGTTGATAACGTCAGCTAAGTGGGACGATCATTGTGAATGTGTAGAACAAGTTTTAAGGAAGTTATCAGAAAACCACGTCACTTTAAAACTAGACAAGTCAAAGTTTATTGCCAGTGAGGTAAAATTTTTAGGATTCAACTTGACCGAGTTTGGCATATCCTCATCACAAGAGAAGGTACAGGCGATACAGCAATTCCCTACACCAAAAAATAGAAAACAGCTGCAGTCATTTCTGGTGATATGCAATTATTATCACAAGTTCCAAACCAATTATTCTGAACTAACCACTCAGTTTAAGGAACAGCTATCTTCCAAGGACAAATGGACCTGGGGACCTGACCAGGATACAACCTTACAATTAATCAAGGAGAAATTTTTAAAATCAGTCATGCTGCACCATCCAGATTTTAACAAACCATTTTTCCTGAATTGTGACGCCAGTAATGTGAGCCTAGGAGCAGCTTTGTATCAAGAAGACGAAGAGGGACAACATATGGTCGTTAGTTTTCCAGCAGGGTACTGAACAGTTGTGAGCGGAACTACAACGTCACAGAAAAGGAGTTGTTGAGTGTAGTTTTCGCCTTCAGGACATACATACTTGGGATACCCCATAACAGTCCGGAGTGACCATAAATCAATATCTTTCTTGAAACGATGCAAGCTAAGCCATGGCCGATTGACCAGATGGGTGCTCATGTTACAGGAGTATGAAATAAATTGGGAGTACATACCCGGAAGGAAGAATGTAGTCGCAGACATACTATCTCGCATCAACCTGGACAACCAGACTTTTGAGGGTGAAAAGGAAGAAATAGCAAAAATATATCACATTATGAAAAGCAGAGCAAACTTTGAGACCATCATTAGTGACATAAAACAACTTCAAAAATTAGATACTAAATTAGCAAAACTTCAAACCAGATTAAAAGAATCAGACGAAAAAATCACCCCTTATTACTGTACGCATAATGACATATTATTCATAAGACAAAAACCGCACCTAGACAATTGGAAAATAGTAATACCACCAACCAAAGAAAAAACCTTAATAATGGACTACCATGTTCGATATGGGCATATGGATGCTCTGAAGGTAGTGAAAGCTCTAGAAGAGCACATATACATAAAGGATATTAACAGAAAGGGGAGAAAATACATTCAAACGTGCCATGTATGTCAATTGGTCAAGTGCAATAATGAAAGAAAGGAGGGAGTCATGATTCCAATAACATCTACACATAAGTTGGAGAATGTATTCCTGGACATCTGTGGACCATTTCCGCGTAGTGGGGGTAGACACAGATACAAGTTTATAGTCATAATTTTAGACCATTTTAGCAAGTTGACCATACTTTATCCCATTAATCGTGCTACCACAAAAAAGATTATCGATATAGTGCTAAAACAGTATGTACCTGAGGTAGGAAAACCAACCTCCATTATTACAGACCATGGGACCCAATTCAAGGAAAAAGGTGGAAACATGCTCTCATAGAACAAGGAATCAAAACCTACAAGATTTCGGTCCATCATCCTAGCAGCAATCCTGCAGAGAGGGTATTGAGAGAGGTAGGCAGGATATTAAGAACCTACTGCTACGACCAACAAAGGAGATGGCAAGAATACCTAGCAGCAGCTGAAGAATTCCTAAACCTGTCATATCATCAAACCATAGAGTCTACACCATACACAGTAATGTATGAAAAACCACCACCTTGAGAAATTGGAGACATTATCAATTTCCCCAATCAACAAGAATACCAGTTCAATAAAATCAAGTTTTGTAGTAGGATTGAAGAGATAATAGAAAAACTGAAGAAGAAGAAGAAGAAGAAGTACCTAGAGAATGAACCACATGCCATAACTTATAAAATAGGAGAAAAGGTATTGTTGAGAAACAATGAACTACCCAGTACTATGGAGGGAATCACAAAAAAGTTTTTGTTATTATACACAGGACCATATGTCATCACAAAAGACAACTCCAACAACACTTATACCATAATTAACCCTACCACCAAGAAAGCAAAGGGAACTTTTAATCAATCATCAATAAAGAAATATTATGAAGAAACTGAACAAGTATATAAATTGATAATTTTATCAACCAAATGAAATCTGTTTTCAAAAATAATCAACTTTGGAGAGGAGGCATATGTAACAGTACAAACTGTCCCATAAAAATCAACTAACTAAGTAACCAGAAGTGATGATAACCAGTAGTATATCTACTATCAGCATTCCATGACAATACAACATACCCAGACAATGTGACTGAGACATTGACAAAGACTAGTTCCCAAATAGATTAGTTAAGTGAGCATAAGAAACCATTAAACAAAGTCAAACACCATAAATAGAATTAAAGGTGAAAGAACTGATATTTACAACATGTATTAAAGTAGTATAAACAGCACATTAGCTGAGTAATTGAAAAGTAATAATTTGCATAACAAATAAAAGGAAATATATTGTTGATAATCATGAATTATAGATGAATTATAATAAATGAACCATTAAAATAAGTTGGATTTCGTTGTCCATGACGTGTCCGTTACTTAACTAATTATCACTATAATATTGACGACTCGGAACACAAAGTTTTTTATAAGTAAAAACGTAAAGTTTTACCTTACAGCCTAAACCGGCTTTCACCTATAGAAGGCTTCATCAGAGGCTGTCGTTAGTAGCGCTGCTCGTCTTGTTGTTGGCAACGAGAAAGTGTTTCGAAAGATTGAAGCTGTGTGTGTGTGGTGAGATGTGTTCGAATAATGCGTGCGATTTGAATTGTGTCTGTTCGTTTAGGATGTTGTTTTTATTTGTTTTTGTGTGTTTGTATATTTCTAATTGTTCTAGAGCGTCTAGTTTTCGGCCTTTTGTGTACTACACGTACACACAAGGGTAGATTAAAAATTCACAACGACACAATAGGGTAACGACACAAAATTCACAAACCCTAATAATAGGGTAGATTTGCTTTTACCTGAAGATGGGGATATAAGCCCTGAAACATGTAGTAATTAAAAAGAAAAAGAAGATCACTTAGTGGATAAAATAAGGTAATTATTTATTTAATCATATACAGTGATCTGGAGACCAACGGTAACTATGTATATCGAAGCTGATCAAGCAAATGTGGTCTATAAATATAAAAACCAAGATATTGAAAGCAAACCTCAATATCAGGTTTATCAAGAGATGTTTGAGACAAGACATAACGCCTAAATTTGCTATTATAAAAATAAGAAACACATCAATAGCAGCATCTAACACTAAAATTAAAGCACAGAAAGTTTGGCTTAAGGAAGAAATTAAGGCTTTGTACAAAAAGAAAAATTATCTGAACAAGTTGTTATTTAATGCGCATTTGAAGGTCCTGAACTCGATACACCCGATCATAATTAACGAAGTTTTAGAAGTTATTCACAGACAGATAAGGAACATTGCTATCTCGATTGTATCAAGACACAACAAGAAATATGATAAATTGAACCGCGAGCAAAACAAAGCAGATAACATAATTTGTAAACACAAATTTTATAAGCGTGTAGATAACCTCACGAACATTGAACTATCTAATGAAGAATGTAGTTTATTATCTAAGGGTTTACAACATAATTTATCTGATTATGGAAAAGACATGTTAATAAGAGAAGTTGTAAATGCAGAAGCTGTCATTAAACAAATAAAAAACCAGGAAATTCAGAATGATACACGGGTAGCTATCAACTATAAATTAAATCGTATATTACAGTCGGGTAGGACGCATAACATGAGACCTTGTAATGAAATTAAAATCGCGAAGAACATCAAACGCAAATTAGAAAATTTTGACGCAATGATAACTAAGGCTGATAAAGGTAGTACAGTAGTTATCATCAATAAAACTGAATACACACAAAAATGCTATGATTTTATAAATGAAAATAATATTAAGACCCTAAATAATGACCCCACCATTAAATATACAAAAGCCATAAACTCAGCGGTGAATAAATGTGTTAATTTATTCGATGCTCAAACTAGACGACGTATCAAAAATATAAATCCGAAAGCGCCTACTTTCAGAGGACTACCAAAGTTACACAAACCTAATATACCAATACGTCCTTTAATAAATCATACAACTGCCCCAAGCTATAATGTAGCCAAAAAGCTACAAATAATCATCAAAAACAGCTTAGTAATGGACAACATACATAGCGTAAAAAATACAATAGGATTTGTAAACAAAGTTAAAAACATTAAAGTACTGCCTAACCATAAACTGATATCTATGGACATAGTGAATTTGTATACGAACATACCCGTGCTAGAGACGATAAATATTCTCGAGAGACTTTTAATCAAGACAAATGTCTTAAAACAGATACAAATTGATGAACTTATATTTTTATTGAAAATTATTGTGCAACAGAATTACTTTACACACGACAATAAGTTTTTTATCCAGGAAAATGGGCTGGCCATGGGTTCACCGGTGAGTGGAATTTTAGCGGAGATTTATATGAATCATTATGAGAACAAGTATATACTATCTGACCAAAACAAGTTATACAATAAAATCATCTCATACACACGGTACGTAGACGACACATTTTTAATTTTTGGTGGTACTCTTAGACAGATAGACGGATTGCTTACTTTTTTGAACGGCATAAACAGTAATATTAAATTCACTATGGAAGTAGAACATAACAATATGTTGAATTTCCTGGACGTAACCACATATAAACGTAATAACCTCCTTAGCTTTAAAATATATAGAAAGCCAACAACAACTGATATAGCCATACATGCTAGTTCCAATCATCCTTATACACATAAAATGGCAACTTTTAACGCACTGGCACATAGATTGACAAATATACCGATGGACATAGAAGACTATAACGATGAAATTAATATAATAAAACATATAGCGATAGTGAATGGTTACAATAGTAAAATCATTGATAAAATAATATATAAACACGCTAATAAATTAAAACGATTGGACAAAGTTAAAGATAAAACCCAGTATGTTTCTGCTAGATATACAAACATACTACCTAATACACTACATAATGAATTAAAAAAGCTAGGGATTATTGTCTCATTCAGGACCACGAACAAATTAACAAATATACTTAAGCCTAATACCAAAGCATTACTAGAGGATTGTTCTGGCGTTTATAGAATCCGGTGTAATGAATGCGATAAAATCTATATAGGCCAGACGGGGAGAAAATTTTCTGAGAGATTTAAAGAACATTTACCTAAGAAGTTCCCCAATAATAATGTATCGCATTACGCACAACATCTAATAAACGAAAATCATACATACACTGGATTTAAAGAGAATTTGGAACCTTTACATATAGGTAAAAAGGGTCAACTACTTGATGCTTTAGAGGAATTTGAAATATACAAGGCCTTAAGAAGAAATAAAAATCAGGTACTTAATGAACAGTTATCATTCAAATCAAATAAACTATATGACACAGCTATGAAAACAAACCGTGAATAGCGTGTACGGATCAGTTGAAAGTCGGACTTCAGCCAGTGCACTGGTTCGTTTGTAGCGTGTTCCGATACAGATTTAATGTTCAATGTTAATTTATTTAAGTGTGTTATGTGTTTGTGTCGTTGTGAATTTTTAACGAAACCCTAATAATAGGGTAGATTTGCTTTTACCTGAAGATGGGGATATAAGCCCTGAAACATGTAGTAATTAAAAAGAAAAAGAAGATCACTTAGTGGATAAAATAAGGTAATTATTTATTTAATCATATACAGTGATCTGGAGACCAACGGTAACTATGTATAATTCAACATCAATTAAATTTATTTATTTTATTCTTTGAATAAATTATTTTATGGAATAAGAACCAGAGATTCCATATAATAATATATTTATTGAATTTGTATTTTTCTGTTTAATTAATTTTTATTATTTTATTAATTAATTATTGCAATCTCAGTTAATTGAATGTTGTTCACTTCGGAATCCGCTTGAAGTTCCGTAGACCTAAATTTTCTTTGTACAGTAAATTGTTGTTTTGACAGTATTATAAAGTAATTATAACTCTCACGTACCTTTGGTGTAGCACTGGTAGTTTAGGTCTGTCTGTACTGGTTGTTCAGATGGTCTCAGTACGTTATAACACTGTTAAGTTGTCAAAACAGTATAACTGCACTGTTTGTAAGTAAGTGAGCTAAATTTATGTTACTTGGGCGCCATATGGAATCTCTGGGTCTTATTCCATAAAATAATTTATTCAAAGAATAAAATAAATAAATTTAATTGATGTTAAATTATTTCTTTGATTGAATGATTAAAATAATTTAATTAATTAATTTTCTTCTGTCATGGTTATGTATTTAAACGGTTGGCGCTTCACACGTCCAAGCCGCCAACTTAAACTGTTTGAGTGCCTTGAATTGTAGCTCTTTTAAATAAGAAAAATAACTAATAATTGCTTCAATAATTTCTTACAACGTTTGTTAATTATTAATTTACTGGTTTATTGCTCACAGCGTGCTTACTTTAACTCTATACATTCAATTTAACAATGATTTATGGATTACAATCTACCTGGCTTAATTCTCTCCTAACCCAGAAGGTTGGCAATGATGACTCTAATTATCGGTTTGTTTATTTACAAATTTTTTATACCTCAAGGATGAATCCTTTAGAACTACAGAATAAATTAACGGTGCCTCTAGTTACGATGCTTTACATACGTTTAATTTAATAGGTTAGACACCTTTAAAATTTCAGATTGATTAACGAAATGTTCGTCTGACCTCTACAAGTTTTGAGGTTAACTATGGTTAGCCTAGATCGTTAATTATTATATTGGAATCATATAATTCCTCTTGAAAAAAGTATAGACAATGCTTATTTCTTATAGTATTAATGTTTTGTGTTAGTACATACGTGTATTATTTCTTATACTAGTAACATAATATTCATACACTGTAATTATATATGCCACTGTACTCCCTGTTTGATAATCGCTTTGGGTTATTTTTTCATTCACTTTACGATCTTATACACTGATCGTACACTTCTTTTTCGCGAATGAACGATTATAACTTCTTGAGATTAAATTTTTGGTTAGGTAATTCACCTAACCTCGTTCTTTATTGTTTTGCACAACTAGTTAATGGAACACCGCTTGTTGTGATGCACTTTAATAAGTATGTAACTTCTTCACTGCTGTGGTTTAATAATATTTGATGAAAATTTTGATCTGGAGTCTGTAGTATCTGCCGGAATGGAATTCGCAAAAATGTCCATTTGTTCACTCGTACATCTGTATATACAGTCCGCTGAAAACTCCGCTAGACAGCGACAATTAATTTCTCAAGTAATGTCCTGATTGGTTAAAAATGACGTCATGATGAGGTCATTCTATTTTTAGCTCTTACATAATTGTTTTAAGCGTGGGTTTCTTATTGTTGTTAGTATTTTTCTGTACCCTTCCAAAATTTATCATATTTATGTTTGTTTTTCAGTTATACTAACTACAAATTTGGTTCTATTACTAGCATCGTATTGCTTGTTCCTTTCTGGTTATTTTGATATAAATAGCGGCCAGTTTGGATATATTTTTCATTAATAAACTCTATCTTAATGATAGCCTATCTTAAATGTTGTGTTGTTTCAAATGTCTTCTGCTACACTTTGCAGATTCTATTTTTGTATTTTTTAACATTTATTAAACCATCATTTTTCTCTATTTTGAACACAATTATCTTATTGAAATTAACATATTATTATCTAATTTGCTGTATCCAGCTGAACATTAACATTCCTTATAACATATTTGTTTATTATTATTTAATGGCTTCCTTACTTCATTATTAATTATTCATTCAAAATTATTCTTACTTCCTACACTTATTATACTTGACATTGTTTGGTGACTTACACCTTTTACATAATTGATATATCTCTATTTTCCTATACTCTGTATGGTCTCTTTATTATACATGATTATTATTTTCATAATCTGTTTTGTCATCATTTGTTTGTAAATTATAGTAAAAGATAAAACAATAAAATAGTTTTAGTGATTTTCACTCGTCATTTATTAAAATTATAAATCCATGACAGCTGTTTCGGCAACACAGTGCCTTCATCAGATGGTGTAAGCTGACTAATTTAATAATATAATACAGAATATAAAATACAAGGCAAGTGCTATTGTTTAGAGAGCGATAGTAATCACGTGTCAATAAGATTTAATACACATTACACAAACATATAACATAACATAAACCAAGTCTATTTATACAAATTAAGCAGAGGCGAGCTATTTAGGTCTAACTGATCATTTAATAAAACATTTAAATATTGGTGTTTATTAATTTCAAGGGTTTCTAATAAATCAAGCTTTGGACCCTTATCAGATAAATGTAAAATTTTAAGATTGTCATTATAACTATGGTCTTTTTCTAACAGGTGATTTGCATAATTTGATTTGCCATCATTATATCTAAAACTATAATTGTCACCATACATTCTTTTTTCGAAAGATCGACCTGTTTGTCCAATATAAACTTTATTACAAGACCCACAGGTTGATTTGTATACACCAGACTTTTGCAGTTTATCTGTTTTACTCTTATTATTTTTAATATATTTTCCCAATGAAGACTGCGTTCTAAAAGCTATATTTACATTCTTTTGTGTGAAATATTTACCAATCTTATCAGAAGCAGAACCTATGTAAATGGATTTTGGATTACAAAATGGATTTTCACCAAATAAAGGCATCAAGCATTAATTATCATTTATTTGTCTATTAATTCAAGTTTAGAATTACTCTACTTCCTTCAGTATGGACTCCACATAAGTTGTTGTGAGTCATTATTTTGAGCTTTTATTACATTATTTATAATTCATTGAGTCATCTTAACTCATCTTATGCCATTCTCTTAGTCTACACAATTCATAATAAGGTTTTGTTCACCTTAACTGATAATACATCTTTCTACAAAATTTACCGTCTTATAACATTTTTAAATACATATAGTTTTTACACTGTTAATTACATTGAGATCATTTTATTAGAACATATACAATTTGTTCTTTCATTAATTATTCTATCATCATTATTCATTATGCCTTAGCATACCTTTCTTTCAAGGTTGATCTAACATTGTGATTATACTTTTAATCTTATTTTAATGGTTCATTTATTATAATTCATCTATAATTCATGATTATCAACAATATATTTCCTTTTATTTGTTATGCAAATTATTACTTTTCAATTACTCAGCTAATGTGCTGTTTATACTACTTTAATACATGTTGTAAATATCAGTTCTTTCACCTTTAATTCTATTTATGGTGTTTGACTTTGTTTAATGGTTTCTTATGCTCACTTAACTAATCTATTTGGGAACTAGTCTTTGTCAGTGTCTCAGTCACATTGTCTGGGTATGTTGTATTGTCATGGAATGCTGATAGTAGATATACTACTGGTTATCATCACTTCTGGTTACTTAGTTAGTTGATTTTTATGGGACAGTTTGTACTGTTACATATGCCTCCTCTCCAAAGTTGATTATTTTTGAAAACAGATTTCATTTGGTTGATAAAATTATCAATTTATATACTTGTTCAGTTTCTTCATAATATTTCTTTATTGATGATTGATTAAAAGTTCCCTTTGCTTTCTTGGTGGTAGGGTTAATTATGGTATAAGTGTTGTTGGAGTTGTCTTTTGTGATGACATATGGTCCTGTGTATAATAACAAAAACTTTTTTGTGATTCCCTCCATAGTACTGGGTAGTTCATGGTTTCTCAACAATACCTTTTCTCCTATTTTATAAGTTATGGCATGTGGTTCATTCTCTAGGTTCTTCTTCTTCTTCTTCTTCTTCTTCTTCTTCTTCTCTCCTCCTCCTCCTCCTCCTCCTCCTCCTCCTCCTCCTCCTCCTCCTCCTCCCCCTCCCCTCCCCCTCCTCCTCCCCTCCTCCTCCCCCCTCCTCCCTCCCCTCCCCCTCCCCCCTCTCCCTCCCCCTCCTCCTCCTCCTCCTCCTCCTCCTCCTCCTCCTCCTCCTCCTCCTCCTCCTCCTCCTCCTCCTCCTCCTCCTCCTCCCTCCTCCTCCTCCTCCTCCTCCTCCTCCTCCTCCTCCTCCTCCTCCTCCTCCTCCTCCTCCTCCTCCTCCTCCTCCTCCTCCTCCTCCTCCTCCTCCTCCTCCTCCTCCTCCTCCTCCTCCTCCTCCTCCTCCTCCTCCTCCTCCTCCTCCTCCTCCTCCTCCTCCTCCTCCTCCTCCTCCTCCTCCTCCTCCTCCTCCTCCTCCTCCTCCTCCTCCTCCTCCTCCTCCTCCTCCTCCTCCTCCTCCTCCTCCTCCTCCTCCTCCTCCTCCTCCTCCTCCTCCTCCTCCTCCTCCTCCTCCTCCTCCTCCTCCTCCTCCTCCTCCTCCTCCTCCTCCTCCTCCTCCTCCTCCTCCTCCTCCTCCTCCTCCTCCTCCTCCTCCTCCTCCTCCTCCTCCTCCTCCTCCTCCTCCTCCTCCTCCTCCTCCTCCTCCTCCTCCTCCTCCTCCTCCTCCTCCTCCTCCTCCTCCTCCTCCTCCTCCTCCTCCTCCTCCTCCTCCTCCTCCTCCTCCTCCTCCTCCTCCTCCTCCTCCTCCTCCTCCTCCTCCTCCTCCTCCTCCTCCTCCTCCTCCTCCTCCTCCTCCTCCTCCTCCTCCTCCTCCTCCTCCTCCTCCTCCTCCTCCTCCTCCTCCTCCTCCTCCTCCTCCTCCTCCTCCTCCTCCTCCTCCTCCTCCTCAACTTGATTTTATTGAACTGGTATTCTTGTTGATTGGGGAAATTGATAATGTCTCCAATTTCTCAAGGTGGTGGTTTTTCATACATTAGTGTGTATGGTGTAGACTCTATGGTTTGATGATATGACAGGTTTAGGAATTCTTCAGCTGCTGCTAGGTATTCTTGCCATCTCCTTTGTTGGTCGTAGCAGTAGGTTCATAATATCCTGCCTACCTCTCTCAATACCCTCTCTGCAGGATTGCTGCTAGGATGATAGACTGAAATCTTGTAGGTTTTGATTCCTTGTTCTATGAGAGTATGTTTCCACCTTTATCCCTTGAATTGGGTCCCATGGTCTGTAATAATGGAGGTTGGTTTTCCTACCTCAGGTACATACTGTTTTAGCACTATATCGATAATCTTTTTTGTGGTAGCACGATTAATGGGATAAAGTTTGGTCAACTTGCTAAAATGGTCTAAAATTATGACTATAAACTTGTATCTGTGTTTACCCCCACTACGCGGAAATGGTCCACAGATGTCCAGGAATACCTTCTCCAACTTATGTGTAGATGTTATTGGAATCATGACTCCCTCCTTTCTTTCATTATTGCACTTGACCAATTGACATACAATTAACCTTTATGTATTTAAAAAATAAAAGATAATCAACTACGAGGTACGCACGTGGTACATTATAAATTGACAATGAACATGTGGCTTTTAATAATGTACGCACAAGGCACAACATTATAATATACATTATGTTCTTATTTTTAATATAATGCCCCGTTAACTCTGTATTATTCAATATACCGTAATAATCTATAGGATTCTTCCTGATTATCATCTCATAAACCTTGTCAACTTTAGTTATATTCAAATCCCCCTTAGTATTATTCGTTATTTCCAGGTAATTTATGATCTCATCATTATATTCATGTACTACCTTAATTACATCACAAGGTAAGTGCTTATCACCGACAGTGGTATCATCAAAATAATCATCAACATTTACT